>PVIY010024300.1:0-38229 GCA_004026745.1 Myrmecophaga tridactyla | reverse complement strand
TTCCATTTGTAATCAGCCAAAGGGGAGTGTCTTCTGCAATTAGTGATGCTAAATCTAATCATGGGAAGCCTTTTAAGGAGAACTCAGAGGAGACAGGTCCCATTCCTGCTTCGGCTGGTGAGCCTCTCCTGTGGAGTTCATCCAGACCCTCCATCGGAGTCGTCGGCTTCGCAGCCTGCCCTGTGGATTTTGGACTCTGTGTTCCTGTGGTCACGTGAGACACTTTTATAAATTTTATATTTGCAAGTGTTCCCTGTTGATTCTGTTTCTCTAGAGAACCCTAACTAATACACCTGTTGATTCAGAGAGATGAGGAGCCTAGATGACAGCTTAACTTCCAGTTCAATGAAATCATTATTGCGTCTCCTAATGGAAAGATCCTTCCTTTGGAACTAAGACGGGTAGGCCAGCTGAACTTACAGTGACAGAGACAGGGAGCAAAAATATTTCTAGTGGATCACTAGGGGCATTAGTGAGTAGTGCAGCTACTTAACTATCTCTTGATTTCTAGCCCCATGAATCCTGGCTATAGGCAAGAGAGCACAATAGAGCAGGCACTGATTTAGAGTATATACAGCCTCTTGGAGAACATTGCCCCAGCCGTGCAAGGTATTGCAATCTAGTTGGAACCAAAATCAAGTCTTCAAAAACCATTCCACTGTTCCAGCAATACAGCTGTTTCACGATGATAAGAAACATGGTAAAACCAGTGAATTTCATGAGTATGTGTCCATTCCTGCACATCATGTGCTATTAAATGGTTTCTTGATCAGAAGTAATGCTTTGTGTAAAATACCAAAACAGTAGACAAGGCATTATGTAAGTACAAGAATGACAGTTTTGTCAGAAGCAGTGTATGCAGGGAAGGCAAATCCATACTGAGAGTCATGTCTATATTCCAGTAAGAGAAAATGTTTCTCCTACCATGACAGAAGTGATCCGATGTAATCAACCTGCCACCAGGTAGAAAGTTGATCACCATATCAGGAACTAGGTATTGGTCTCTGCTGTTGGCAGTTTGGGCACTCGGTAGTGGTTGTTGTCAAGTCAGCCTTGGTCAGTGGAAGTCCATGTTGCTGGGCCCATGAATGGCCTCCATCCTTACCACCATACCCACTTTGTTTGTGAGTCCATTGGGCTATGACAGGAGTTCCTGGGGGGAAGGAGACCAACTGGTTTCTACAGAATGAGTCACCTTATCCACTTGGTTATTAAAACCCTCCTCTGCTGAAGTCACCCCCTGTTAAGCATTCACACGGAACACAATATCTTTATGGTTTTTTCTCATCAGAGAATTCTATCCACATACATCTCCCCCAGACCTCTTTGTCACCAATTTTCCAGTCATGTTCTTTCCAAGTCCCTGGCCATCCAGTCAAATCACTGGCCACAGGGATACAAACAGTACACAAGCACACCTCTGGCTATTTCTTCTTCCAAACAAAATTAACAAACCAGGTGCACTGCTCAAAGTTCCACCCACTAGGAGGATTTCCCTCCACCATTGTCCTTCAGGGATGTCCCAGAAAGGGGCTGAGCAGCTGTCCACATTTGGATAGTCATTCAGAACCATCTGTAAACCAGACCCAAGTTTTCTCTTCCTCAGTTAACTGACTACAAGGAACTCCCCAAGAGGCTATAGCTGTGGGTTGGGAAAGATAAGGTAATGAGGCAGGAAAGGGGGCCATGGATATTTGGGCTTCAGGGCCTGCTAAGTCCACTTTCTTGCTTGGTGGGTCAGACAATACCCAGTTCATGGTGGGTAATTCAAGTCTTATGGTAATTTTGTGGCTGGTGGTTAAACGTTCAGTCTCTGTTAAGGTCCAATAGCTAACCAAAAGCTGTTTCTCAAAAGGAGAGTAGTTATCTTCAGATGGTGGCAGAGCTTTGCTCCAAATTCCTAAGTGTCAGCACTGTGGTTCTCCTATAGGGGCCTGCCAAAGGTTCCAATCAGCATCTCTATCTGCCACTAACCCTTCCAGCACCATTGGACCTGCTGAAAAATCTGTCCCAAGTGGCAGAGCACCTAGCACTGCAGCCTAGACCTGTTGCAGAGCCTCCTCTTGTTCCAGTCCTCACTCAAAACTATCAGCATTTTGGGTAATTCAATAAACGGGCCTGAGTAGCAAACCCAAGTGAGAAATATATTGCCTTCAAAACCCAAAGAGGCCAACTAGGTGTTATACCTCTTTTTTGGTTGTAGGAGAGACCAGATGCAATAGCTTATCCTTCACTTTAGAAGGGATATCTCAACATGTTCCATACCACCACTGGATTCCTAGAAATTTCACTGAGGTAGAAGGCCCCTAAATTTTTGTTGGATTTATCTCCCATCCTCTGACACTCAAATGCTTTACCAGTAAGTCTACATAGTCATATTTTTCTCATTATGTCCAATCAGCATAATGGCATAAATGCAATGGGGCACTGTGATGTCCTGTGGAAGCGAAAGGCAATTAAATTCTATGTAGACTAGGTTATGGCATATGGATGGAGAGCTGATACATCTTTAAGGTAGGATAGTAAAAGTTTATTTCTGGCCTTGTGTGCTGAAAGCAAACTGTTTCTGGTAGTCTTTACCACCAGGTATAGAGATAAAATCATTTGCCAGATCAACAACTGCATACCAGACCCCAGGGATGTGTTGATTTGCTCAAGCAATGATACTACATCTGGAACCGCAGCTACAATTGGAGTCACCACCTGGTTAAGTTTGATAATCCACTGTTATCTTCCAAGATGCATCTGTTTCCCACATGGGCCAATTAGGAGAGTTGAATGGGATGTGGTAGGAATCACCACCCTTGCATCCTTCAAGTCCTTTATGGTAGCAGTAATCTCTGCAATCTCTCCAAGAATGTGGTTTTGCTTTTGATTTACTATTTTGCTAAGTAGAGGCAGTTCTAATAGCTTCCACCTGACCTTTCCTACCATAGTAGCCCTCACTCCACAAGTCAAGAAATTAATATGGGGATTCTGCCAGTTGTTGAGTATGTCAACTCCAATTATGCATTACTAAACTAGGGAAATAAACACAAAATGGGTTTGGGGCCCCATTGAACCCACTGTGAGATGAACTTGAGCTAAAACTCCATTGATCACTTGAATGCTGTAAGGCTCTACTCTTACTGCTGGACCACAGTGATGTTTTGGGTCACCTGGAATTAATGCCAATTTTGAGTCAGTGTCTAATAATCACCAAAATGGCTGATCATATCTTTTTGTCCAATGTAGAATATCCTGGTAAAAGGCTGCAGGGAAAATTAACAGTGTAAATTTTTGACAGAGTAGCACAGTCTTTCCCAAAGGGGACCTGACCTTCCCTTTATTCCAGGGCTTCTGGATCTATAAACTGTCTCAAGTCTGGGAATAGACTGATTGTGATTCAAGTTAGACTGTTGTTAACTTGACCTAGAACCATTCTGATTATACAGATCAAGTAAGAATTTATTAGACTGTACATCTGTTTTATCTTATACTTCTAGGTACTCCATGACATGTTAAACAACTCCATAAATCTCTATGAGTCAGGCAGTTCCCCTACTGTTTTGACTGTGCTATCCATTATGGTAGCCACTCCTGCCATGTCTTTGGTATTTAAGTGCCACCTCTTGGTACCTGCCAACCTATGATCTGATAGTCCCCACTGTATTTAAGGATCCAAATTCAGTGGCAGCATTCCCACAGTAGTACCCGACTTGTAGAGAAGAGAGACCACAGAGCTCTTCAGGGATGATGGAGCTGCCCTCACAAATTTATCCTTCACAGTCACAATATCCTCTGGACACTCCCAGGGAGGTTTAGTGGGTCTTACATGAAAAATACACCTTTAAATTCCAATATCTCTAAACTTTTTAATCTTCTCGTCTACATTACAGCAAGGTAGTTCTGACATTTCAACTTAGTTAATGTAGGCCACCTTTTGATCCATGTTTCAGTCAACTACCTCCCACCTCCAAAAAAAAAAAAAACTGTCAAGAGTCCTTTCTCACCCCTCAAGCTACAACATTGAATCCAGATCTCTGATTAGTGGGCCTATATCAATAAATTCAGCTGGATCAATTTTGTGTTCCTTCTACCATTATCTCACACCCTCAATATCCATTCCCACATATATTCTCCTGACTTTATCTATATAAATTGTAAAAAATCACGCAGTTCTTTTAAACTATAGGGCACTTCCTCATGGGTCACACTTTGTGCTTCACCTTCTGGGACTTGTTGGGACTTCAGTCTGGTTATAGGTCTGGAAGAAAAGAGGGTTAGTCTAAATCAACTACCTCAGGGTATTCCATCGCAATTTCGTCAGGTGAAACAGGAATAATTTCTTCAGACAGAGGAGTGAGGACTGTTTGTTCAGGGGACGTGGTTACAGGTTTATCAAGCACAGCAGAGTTAATTTCTTCAGATGGAGGTTGGATGGCAGATTCTTCAGGGAAGACAAGAGTCAGAAATTATTTCCTCAGAGAAGTCTGAAGGACAGGAATCTGGTTCCTCAGGGCAAACTGTAGGCTGGGTGGCTGGTTCATCAGGGCCGACAATTACAAGCTTATCTGGTGAAGACTCAGCAGAATCTAGGGTTTCAATGTTCTCACCATCATCATTGTCAACCCATATGTCCCCATTTCAATTTCCAGGATTCCATTCCTTCCCAATCAATGCCCTCACTTTAATAGCAGACATCTGGCAAAGGTTGGTAATTCAATTTATATTGTCATTCATCCACTCACACAATGAGACTCTGGATCCAGTTTTCAGAAAACTCAAGTCTGTGGCAGCAAGAAATAAGAGTTTCTTTCAGGACATGCATAAAATCTCTAATGACTTTCATGTAGTTCTTTGAGCTGTGGATTTGAAGCCTTGACCTCATCCCTTTCCTTAACAAATGAATCCACCATATTTTGAAACAACCAGTCAATATCATTATACTTTTTAACTCTACAAAACTCTGTTAAACTATCAAATACACTGTTATCCAGAGTCTTGCCTCTTATAAGCATTTCAGTAGCACTATCCAATAATGATATTTTACATATCTCTATTGCCAACCCATGCCATGGACAATCAGTGCCCTCTTGATCATTAGAAATAGAATCATTAGTGCCTTTTAATGTAATAATATTGAGAATCAAGTCCAAAAACCCCAGAACCAACTCAAAAATCTCATCCTTAGGATTCTTTTTCTCAAGAGCCACTCCCAGTACCAAAGTCTATATTAGTCAGGGTTCTCGAGAGAAATAGAAC
This sequence comes from Myrmecophaga tridactyla, assembly GCA_004026745.1. NCBI lineage: Eukaryota > Metazoa > Chordata > Mammalia > Pilosa > Myrmecophagidae > Myrmecophaga > Myrmecophaga tridactyla. The sequence goes on along the minus strand of PVIY010024300.1, from coordinate 32,985 downwards.
TGACAGGATTTTTTAGGCCAAAGCAAGAATAGAAATTTTTCTTTCTGACTACTGAAACCATCAGTTCTCCAGGTAAGGCCTTCAACTGTTTGCATGAGAGTTCTCTCATCACTGAAGACAATCTCCCTTGTTGATTGTAGATTCAATCATCCACAGATGCAATCAACAAATATCCTCACAGTAACAATCAGGCTAGTGCTTCCTTGAATGGACATCATAAAAACTGGACACCATAACTTAGCCAACTTGATGCATGAAATTAACCATCACAAGTGCCAAGTCAAAAGCAGCAGTATCTTTTATCTAAGATAACAGTGGAAGCGAGAAAAAATAATAACTTAGCTCTGATTCTAGGCTCAAGGAGTAGTGACCCCAGCAGATGGAAAAAGGAGCTCAACACTCTGCCACTCTTTTGCTAATGAACAATCAAATAGAGGTGTCCCAGTTCCCGTGGAATTTTAGGTGAAAGTAGACTACCAGGCTGCTCCTTCTCACAGTGGCCTTCTTTGGTGTATAGGTCCTAAATTGACTATGCCTTACATTTATGAAGAGAGAGCTTGGTGCCCAGAATATCATTTTCATTTATGGAAATCATTTTCATATTATGCAGGGTGGGCTCCTATCTTAGTTTCCTAGGGCTGCCATGACAAATTACCATAATGCTCACTGTTCTAGAGGACAGAGGTTCAAAATCAAGGTGTCAACAAGCCCAAGATTTCTTCAGAGACTTTAGGGGGGAATCTTTCCTTGCCTCTTCCAGCTTCTGGTGGTTATTGATATTCCTTGGCTAAATCACTCCAATCTCTGCCTCAGTGGTCATATTGCCTCCTCCTCTTTGTGTTTCTATTATTCTCCTATACAGTCTCTCAAAAAGAGCCTTGGCACTGGATTTGTGCCCCACCTAGGTACTCAAGATGATCTCATATCAGTATCCTTAATTGTAACCGCAAGGTCCCTTTATTCAAATAAGATCATATTCACAGTTTCTAGGCGTTAGGACATCTTTTAAGAGGCCACCATTCAGCCCACTACAGACACCAATTGATAGAGAGAAACAAGCACAAGATTTGAAATGAGAAGACCTGACTTCCGATCCTGGGTCTCTAAGCCTAGCACTCTCTTTATGTAATGCCCAGCTAATTCTCATTTTTCAGGATTCTCTGGGAAATTTTTCTTTACTGAATCCAGGGCTGATATCCAGCTGGTGCATACTAGCATAACTGCACCTGGTTGTTAAAATTCTGAAAAGTTTCTCCCCTAGCCTCTCAAATGCCCATACCACTTGTAGCTGACTTTTCCCCTCCTGTAGGACCTTCTCTTAACTCCTCCCACAATCCGAAAACTAAAACTTTAATGTCTGGCACATCAGAGGGCCCCTAAGACCCTGCTCCAGCCCTGTAGCAGTATCCATATTAATTAGTTGATGTTCATTCCTTACCATTGTTAAATATTTGGAAAATTGCCACTGATTATTTCAAGGCCAACAAGACTAGCTAGTTCATAGCTCAGGAACCAAAAATTTCTAGTAATAGATAAATTTCAATAAATCACCATGGAAAAATCTTCAATAAAAATATCAAAAGATTTTCTAACATTAATTGAATGCCTAATTATGTTCTAGGCATTGGCCTAAGGTCATGGTAGTTCCTTATAACAAAAGTCCCAGAACATGCTCTTCAGCTATATTTGAAAACCTAGAGGGGAATTTCTTTTTTATGGTGATTTAATTAATAGTCAAAACAAATGTACACAATTATAAGATATTGCAGAAAGAGTTGTTCTGTCACAAATGCTTCCAAACCAATGCAGTAAAAATTAATTCATTCTTATGGAATATTGATAGTGAAAGTGAAAATCAAAAGATATAGAATCTTCAAGTTTCAGAATTGGAAGAGATCCTACAGTACTAGCATCCTCCAGTTGTCAGAATCTGTTCCATAGCAGCCTGACTGATGTAGCCCCCATCATCTGTTCAGATCAGCCTTTTTATTAATGGTTTTGTAAGATGATTGTTCCATATTTCAAATGTAGCCTGCCCTTCAAAACAGATACAATGCCTCAGTTTGTCTCTTCTCTAATTCATGGGTTCCATTTCCTTCAAACACTTTCCACTGCCCATTTCTGACAACCATTTCACCATCCTGACCACTCTTCTCTGGACACTTTGCAAGGCCTCTGTCACTCTATAATAAGGTGTCTGGAATTCAGGTAGAAATTAAGAGAAATGCTAACCCTGCCACTTAATAAATGTGCAACATGAGAAATTATTTCTCTCCATTTAACTTCCCATTTTATAAAAGAGTAATAATAATTATAATCTATTCCTATTGGGCAATTGTGATGATTTAATGAAATATATTGTATATATTGTGAACATTGCATACTGAGAACTCAGTACATTGGCTCCTAGTACCCAGACAAAAAGCTCTAGAGTTGCTAGTCCCAGTACAATGAGAATATTTATCTCTCTTATCTGAAAACTCTCCTAATATTAAGGGACCTTAGATTGCATGAGCACTTTTAATAGCCACCTACACTGGTGTTGATTTGTAAGCCTTCAGGCAATCTAAATGTCCCCCTTCCAGCAGCCCCACGTTAAGATGCCTTTACATATGTAATTGACACTTTCAATAACAATGGAGCCCTTTAGGTTTGCCCCTAATAAGGTAATCTTATTTATTTTAGCCCATTATTTTAGACTGTCAAAATCTTTTAGAATCCTGATTTTGTCATCCAGTGCAGTTACTTCTTTTATTTTGCTAACATGACTCTTCACAATTTGATAAGCATATTATGAATATTTTCACTCAAATGTGAAAGGGCATATCTTCCTAGAGACCTTCCTTAATACTGATATAGATTCTATATCAACACTCCATGGATCTAGATTTAAAATTCACTATGAATCCTCCAAACCACTATAATCTAGCCCAATGCAAGAGTTTCAGAAGGGGCTCTGTCAAGTGCCCTGCTGAAATTCAGATGAACTATAGCTATAAATACTCTCCTCAGCCACCACTGTCAGGTATCACTGTCATAACACTATCCTCTCATTTCTTAACTCCTATTCTCCACCAGGAATTGAAACCATTATCTTGTTACCCATCTTAAAGAACACATCCAGCAAACTTTGTTGTGTGCTTAGTTTGTAGATGTTTTGGACCGTAAGTAAATAGGCTGATCAATGGGACCTACTGTCTGTCCACAAGAAAATTAGTCTGTGAGGGAAAAAGAAGTAATCAGATAATTATGATGTAGTCTTACAGGTGAAATAATATGGGTAGTAGGCAGGATATTGTATGTTTCAGTTACTCTAGCTGCATTAAAAATTACCTAAATTTTAGTAGCATAAAGCCACCAATTATTACTTGTGGGTCACACACACACAGACACACACACACATGCACACAGCTGTGTTATCTCTGTTCCATGACATCTGGGACGTCAGCTGGAAAGCTTGAAGACTGGGTTTGAAATCATCAGAAGACTTGTAAGTCATGTGGCCCATAGTGGCTGCCATCTAAGAATTTCAGTTCTTCTCCACATAGGCATCATCATGTAGGCTTTCAATGTGGGCTAGTCTGAGCATTTTAGAGCATTGTGTGTGGGTTCCAAAAACAAGTTAGAAAGAAAGTTACAGAGTCCCATTCAGGTTCAAGGGGAGGGAAATAGACTTCACTTCTTGATGAAAATGACAAATCTAAGGAGCATATGGACTGGAAATATTGACATTTTTGGAAAATAAACTCTGTGAACACATGGGAATGACATATAACCTAAACTGGGCAGGAGGGCAGAAGGAGTGAAATGAAGTATGAATCATGAACTACGAGGCAAGCACTGAACTGAGCTTCAGTAAATAAATGTGGGGGAAAAACATCTCACAACATGCAACCATAATGACATCGCAAAAGACCATGCACTCTTACGAAAAGATGAAACAGCGATAGACGGTAAAGGTGGGAGGTTGTCTTTAACCTCTGCCCAGCTCTTGGCCGATCTTGATTCTGGTTCTGGCTTGTTCCCTGCTTGGCCAGATATGGTGACTTTCATTTCCACAATATCACCATCATTCCAGGTATCCTCCATTCTGAAGACTCACAAGTATCCAAGAACATTAAAAGAAGGCATTAGGGAAGCAAGGGGAGTGCAGTTAGAAGGTGGGGCTGCTCCACAGACTGTACCGGATGAGAACGGAACAAAGTTGTGGGGCACAGACCAACTTACTGCAAAGTCCTATCTATTGCTAATGACTTATTTTGAGTGGACAGCAAAAAGAAGGAATAATGTGACTATGGTGATTTCTCAGACTGACAACACCCAGTGACTCCCAAAGGGATAATAAAGGGTCTTTAGGGTCCAGACTGATTTTTTCCATCTGGTACCTTCCCTCTTACTCTCTCCAGCTGAGAAATCTTTATCCTGTTTGAAGGCAGCTGAGAAAAAAAATAATAAAACACATATTTTTTCAAATTCATACCTTACTGGTAAACTATGGCTTTTGAATTTAAAAGCCAAATATTGGGTGGGCCAAGGTGGCTCAGCAAGCAGAGTTCTCTCCTGCCATGCCGGAAACCTGGGTTCGATTCCTGGTGCCTGCCCATGCAAAAAAAAAAAAAAAAAAGCCAAATATTTGGCCTCTTTATTTTCTGATTTTATTTTACCTAAACCAGTGCTATCCAATTGAAATATAATGTGAGGCACATATGTCATTTAAAATTTTCTAATAGCCACCTTAAAGAGGTAAAAAGAAATAGGTAAACTGAATTTTAATAATTTAATTTGTTTAACAGAACGCATCCAAAATATTACCATTTCCACATATAATAAACATAAAAATTATTAATGAGATATTTTCCATCCTCTTTCTCATACCTAGAAATCTTATGTGTATTTTACACTTGCAAAGCATACCAAGTCAGATGCTGAGTACTTGATGAATATTTAGATTTCAAAAGATGTGTTATTGAAATTTGTCTCAAACATACTCAAAAGTCTCTCTATAATTGAATCCTATAGCGATTTTTAAAATTTAAATGTAAGTTAATTTAAATTCAATAAAATTAAACTTTGAATTATTTAGTTATACTAGCCATGTGGAATTAGTGACTGCTCTATTGGACAGTGCAGGTCTACATGACAAGGCTGTGGTAGGTGGGAAAGTCTCATATTATAAAGTGGAAGGAAGTTATAAAAATGGCAGAGTGGTTGGAGAGAAGCACCGACCAGTTAATCCTTCACAATATTTTCCTGGCATAAAGGTATTGTATAAAACTAGTGACAAATTCTGTGCTACTCAGCACCAAGTTTAACATTCTAATATTACCAGAAATCAAGCAGTCAGAAAAGAAACAAACTAAATAGAAGCACTTCTTATGAAAGTCAAAGGTCCCTTCGGGAAACCCTGGCCTTGAGTCATGGTTGCAGTGCTGGCCTGGTTCTGGTTAGGTCAGAGTCTTTTCCCTCCAGGCCAGGGGAGCTTTCTGCTTCTGCTGGCCCTCAGGGCAAGGGCTGACTGGCAGCTTTCTTCTGCTCTGTAGCTGGATTTCTGTCTCTCCTAATCCACAATGTGATTAAATTGAATTGCTTTCTTAATCTGTTACCTAATTTGTATGTAATGCCCTTAATATTGGGTTTGAATACAATTGAAATAAGATATACTAATTGATTCATTTAATTTTATTTTCCATCCTTTGATTTGAAGCCTTTGAGACTTAATATGTAAAGTAATATGCAAATTGGGACTTTGATGCAAGAAGTCTTGGCAGTTTTTTTAAAAATAAGATTCAAGCATTACTTGGAATTATTTAAGATAGTAATTTCAAACAAAGCAACATTTATTTATCCTTCTATGTGATTAAATTTTGGTGCACACACATATCTATACACAAGCGCACTCAAGAGCACTGAATATTATTTGATAATATAAGTAAAAGAACAATTATACAGCCCCCAAGATTTTTCTATCATTAACCACAAAATAAAATAGGAAAAAGGTTTTCTAGGTTTGCATAAATTCCCACAGAACGAATGAAGCAGAGAATATTATTAGTCTACTCTGGACTAATAATAATAACAGCTAATATTTATTGAATGCTTTTGATAAGACAGGCACTGTGCTCAAAATTTTATCTGGGCTTTTCCTCCTTTGGAGAACGCCAGGCTCACCTTCCTTCAGGCGTGTACTTTCACAACACATTAAAGTTTTGAGCTGTAGACATTGGCTTGTGTTTGGATTCCTTGGCTGTACACATTGACTAGTCCTCGAATTCTTTCCTGCAGCTGAGTCAAGAACCTTCATGGTGTCAGCCCCTGGTCGAGGTCTTGACTTCACTGAGAATTTGTGGGGCTCTTTGACATCCAGCTGAGAATTCCCAGAACTCTGTGGCATCCAGCCTAGAACTCTCAGGGCTCTGAGGCATCGGGGTTATTAAATAGTTTGGCTGAACACATTGACTAGTCCTTGAATTCTTTACTGTGACTAAATCAAGAACCCTCACAGCACCAGCTCTTAGTTGAGGCCTCGATTACTCCAAGAACTCCCGGGGCTGTTGAGTATCACCTTGGTGATCACGAAGGGGCCCAATAGCTCCTCCTACAGACAGAGACACAACCAGCAGAACAGGAAAATCTGGTCCCCACAGGAGGAAGAAAAAGAAAGACTGGAAAATGTGATAGAAACACAAGCATCATACTCTTTAGACCAACTGAGGACCTGAAGCTCCTTTTCAAAAAAATCGGGGCGCTGTCTTTCAGCATGAATTAGAACACAGATCACCAATGAATGAACTGACCTCAGGATGGCCACATCAGGATTGAACCAGTAGGTAACCTAATTTTCACTGTGTCTCTAGACCCCGATCAGGAAGTATTCTTTATTTGTGTGCATAAAACCTACCTTAGCCTACCCCTGTGGCAGACAAGACATGCACTTTAGTTTACGTGGCCCCAGAACTCAAGCTAAAAAGTGGGAATGAGTCTTTTCCATTCCCAGCTTCCCAACCTGTCATCCCAAACCAGAATAAAAAAGCAATCCAGTTCCTAATCCCACTCCTAGCCACCACTAAGGTTAGAAGAGCTGTAGTGACTGGAGCTGCAAGAATAGCCCATGGAGAGTTGGTCTACCATAATCTCTCCCTTGAACTATCCACTAGTGTTTTGGTTTGCTCAAGCTGCCAGAATGCAATATACCAAGGACAGAATGGCTTTTAAAAAGGGGGGGAAAAAGTGCAACTAATAAAGTATCAGTGGCAGAAAGAGTTCAAATAAAGTCAAGGGGCTACTCTGGGGATTGCGCTCACACAAGCGTCAGTTAGACATTGCCATCTATCATAACCTGCCAACCCCCAACCAGGACCATTCCAGCCAATCCTAAAGAATATCTAGAACAATACATAAAATTTCACAAGGGTTCCATGCATTAGAGTAACTTTCCAGAAACCTACAACCTTGAGATGGGTTCCTGGACCAGATAAGTCCTGAAACCTAGAAGGCCTAACCTCTCCAGAACATCAGCTAGTTCCACCTCCCTACCCCATATTAGTGACAGACCCTTCCAACATGAAAAATTTGAATGCCCATACCCCAAACACCCTAAAGAGAGGGATGGAAAGATCAAAGGTGATGCAGTTATACAGAGAAGGTAGGATTTAGCAAATGAATATGAATGCTGAATCATTAAATTGATATTTCTTTTAGTCTCCAGTATCTTAGAGCAGTTAGAAGTAAAAACCTTAAACTGTGGAATTGTAACCATACCAAACTCTGAAATATGTTCTACAACTAATTGTGGTGCTGTGCTTTGAAATTTATTGCTTTTTTTGTATATATGTTATTTTTCACACACACACAAAAAGGAAAAAGTCTATTGTGATGATAAAAAAAAAATATTTAAGCCTTCTAGCCTCCTATATTCTGGAGCAGCTAGAAGGAAAAATCTGAGAGAATTATATGGTAGCCCATGACAAACTCTGGGATCTGTCCTGTAACTACTTATTGAAGAGTGCTTTGAAAACTATTGCTTTTTTATTTCTTTGCTTTGTATATATGTTATACTATACAATAAAAAAATTAAAAAAAAACTGAGACATTTTGTTGAGTACATGGGTCAGTTTTCCTTTAATAATCCAAACTGCTGATCATTTAGTATCAATTTTTTAATGCAGCTATAACCTATCATTACAAAGACTTTGAAGCTAACAGAAAAATAACTTTGAATGTTAATAAAAATTTGGAATGCAAAAAAAAAAAGAGATTTTGTTAAGTTACAAGTTTATAGTTCTAAGGCCATAAAAATGTCCAAGCTAAAGCATCCAGATAAAGTTACCTTGACTCAAGAAAGGCCAATGTCTGCTACATAGGAAGGCACGTGGCTGGTGTCTGCTGTTCCTTGTTTCTGGTTCTGTTGCTTCCAGCTTCTGACTGTTGCTTCCAGCTAGTGATTTCCACTCTGAGCATCTGTTTTTGGGCCTTCACTTAGCTTCACTGGGACACAACTCTGGGTTTTGACTTGCTGAGTATCTCATGGCAAGACATATGGTGACATCTTCTGGACTCTGCATGTCCAAGTATCCATATCTAGGAATTTGCTTTCTCTGTCAGCACTCCAAACATCTCCAAATGTCTTCATATCTGTCAGATCTGAAGCAACTATTCTGCAAACATCTGAGCTTCTTCCAAAATGTTTCCCCTTTTAAAGGATTCCAGTAAACGAATCAAGACCCACCAGAATGGGTGGAGTCACATCTCCATCTAATCAAAAGTTCACACCCACAACTGGATGTGTCACATCTCCATGAAAACAATCCAATCAAAATTTCCACCCTAAACAATAGTTCTGCCTCCACAAGATTGGATTAGGAAAGTAAATATGGCTTTTCTGGGTTACATGACAGTTTCAAACCAGCGCAACTAGCATTGAATGAACAGCCTCTAACTTAACTGTTCTTCAATCCCAAGTACTTTCATTACTGGCTGTCATCCTCCAAAACCAACAAACTTTAGCTGCCCTTACAGCCCATGGAGGAGCATGTGCATTCCTGGGAGATGGTTTGTTGTTTTTATGTTAATCAGAGTTCAAAATAACACAGGATATTAACTCCCTTAAAGACTAGGCCACTCAATTGTCCACTTAGTCCCAAATCTCCCATTTGATTTGAGTTTCTGCCACCTGAGATGGGTGCCATTCTTTGCTCCATCTTTTTCTATTTGATGGGGCTAGTCTCCCTAGTTTTCCTTGGCTTTGTAGGTTCCTCTCTCTCTCTCTCTCTCTCTCTCTCTCTCTCTCTCAATCTTAGAATGCTGTGCCTCAACAGTAACAGCATGAGCCATGGTACAGATCATATACCCTTTTAAGACACTCACAATCAAGGGATCACACCAAAACAAGAAAGATACAAAAAAAAAACCCATACCCTCCCAGAAGAACCATTAGATATAATAACCAGAGAATTCTGCTCCCATTACAGGCAGGGAAAATCCCCCCTCTATCAGCAGGAAGCAATTACAGAAGACTGACTTCCCCCTTCAGCACACCTTAACATTAAGGGATGGAATTCTCTGAGATGGGAATGAGGAAGTTAGGTAGGGAAGGAGACAAGGGGAGGGGACCCTAAGACCATAATATGAAGTTCCTTTTGGCATGCACATGCCTACCCAGCCCCTGCACACCCAGCCCCTGCTCAGGTCGGCACCTAAAAAAGAACCAATGAAAAGTGCAGCTCCTTCAATCCCTTATTAGCTTAGCCAGAGGGGAAAGGTCCCCTGTAAGTCCTTGGGAAGCAAGGCTCCCAACCTCAGACTGCTTCTCCTTTGGAGAATGCCTGTGCTCATCTTCCTTCAAGCATGTACCTTCACTATGCATAAAAGTTTTGAGCTGTAAAAAAAAAAAAAAAAAAATTACCTGGATTATTTTCCTATTAGAGATTAGGTTAGGCGCTTTTAGAGATTCACAGATGTAAAACACACTCCTTATATGAAAGAAGCTTAAATTTTATGTGCCAAATGTTGGCATTATAAAAAAAAGTACTCTTGGAGTTGAGAGAAAAGAGAGACATCTTTTGAGCCTAATGAAATTTAGCTTTCTGTTTTGCTTATTCTCAAACGCTGCTACTATGGATGCAAATATGATTTTGATACTAAAAGACAGACAGACTTAATATGTTGCTAAGTTGGTTTTAAAATAACTCTGATTTTGGCCCTCCACTTACTCCTCCCAAATAAATGCCATTTCTCTAGGTTCATAGGAGACCGCAGAGTTCAAGCCATGGATGTTATCTCTCAGGATTTTTCATTGTTCCTAAAGTGTAGCTTATACAATAACACTGCTGGCAATTTTATTGCTCAGCACAGTTAATATATTGCAGTATGATCAAACCATAGTTTACAGGAAATTGCTATACTATTGATGTCAGGGATGAGGAAATCAGTACATGAGATAGCCAAGTCCTAGAAATCTGAGAAAATGAGAAGTTGGGGAAACAGAGTTTGTTTGATTGTTGAGATAACATTAACAGTGTGAATGCCATGACTAAGATTTCAGTTTGGAAAGTGATGTAGCAAGGGAGACCAAAGACCTCAACAGTCACCAAGAGAGACTCCCTTTAGTCTAAGTGCCATAGGAGGTGTGAAGGTCACGCCTTCTTAGAGATAGGTGAACTCTCATAGGCCATGAGTAGACTTTTGGTAAATCACACAGCCTCAGAGATTTGGAACTGAAGAAGTCCCAAGATCAAGGAGTCCAACCCATTCATCTTTCAGATGAGGACACAAAAACTATTTCTTGCTATGCATTCTTTTCAGCAAGAACCAAGGGCTAAAAACAGTACAGCAGGGGCCAGGTGCCCCACATCCTAAAAGGAGAAATTGGGAACACTAGTGTGTTCCACCCTCATACTACATGGGAAAAGATAAAGAATTCACATGGGGTTGAAGATATAGGGGAAGATTTCAATAGCACATAATATTGGCCCTGGGCTGCATTATGTCTCCTCCCAACCTCATAGAGGACAAGAATGGGGTATTTTTCTCCCCAAGGAGAGGACATGTAACAAAAGCTTGGAATTGGCCCCAGAAATTTGGAAGACACACCAACTGGTGCCTGATTCTCTAGAGGATAAGTCCAACAGTGAAAGACAATGACTAGAGAGTAAAACGAAAGGACCCTATGGGGAGCCAGCTGAACTTCCCAACAAAGAGGACCATCCCACAGAGAGATGTGCCTCAACTGAAAGGTTATGCCAAAAGAAGCTTGGAAGGCATTGTCCCCATCAAAGAACCGCACCCATAGGTCTCTAGCGCAGGATCCCTAGTGAACCCAGCAAAGGGTCCCATGAGAACAAGAGCCAGCAACTGTGCAACTACTACATACAGAGCACCCCAGTGCTGTTTTATTTTTAGAGTGCTACCCCTATGTCCTTTTTATCTCCTATCCTCTTTCTCCCTGTTGTAGTTTGCAAAACCTGCCAGAATGCAATATACCTGAAACAGAATGACTTTAAAAAGGGGGAATTTATTACTTTGCAAGTTTACAGGTTTAAGGCCATGAAAATGTCCAAATTAATGCAAGGTTTTAAAAATGCCCAAAGTAAGGCATCCAGGGAAAGATACCTTGGTTCAACAAGGCTGGTGTTCGGGATGTCTCTCTCAACTGGAAAAGCACATGCCGACATCCGCTAACTTTCTCTCCAGGCTTCTTCAACAGCCTTCTTGGGGCTCTGTTCAGTCTGTTGGCTCTGTCGGTTCTGGTGGCTCTTAAGCTTTTTCCAAAATGGTTCCCTCTTAAAGGGCTCCAGTAAGCAACCCACCTTGAATAGGTGGAGACACATCTCCATGGAAACCATCTCATCAAAAGTTACCACCCACAATTGAGTAGGTCACATCTCCATGGAAACAATCAAAAAGATCCCATCCAACAATACTAAATGAGGATTAAAGAACTTGGCTTTTCCGGGGTACATAATAGCTTCAAACTGGCACACTCCCCACACCCTTCCACTCCTGGGCCTGACCCTGCAGAAGTCAGAAACAACATCTTCCTGAATGGGAAAAGAGTCAATGTCAGAAATTACAGTGAGCACTTTTCTGATATCATAACAAAATATTTCCTTTCTTGTATCCAATACCCTTTGGCTAGTTGATCATAGATGTATGGGTGAATCCAGGCAAGATCAGCCTCAAAAGCTGTATCTGATCACTAACTACCATGCTCACCCAAAAATCATGTGTGAAAGTCTCTCAAGATTGTGTTGCTGTATAATGCCAAAACTTTAAGTGAATTAACTGACTTATATATATGGTTGCCAACCATACTTGGATATACAGATGTTTGTGTTATGTTGCTGGCAAAACACCCAGGGATAGAGAAAAGGTTGATGGACTGACAATCAAAGAGATGTAGTTTCTAGCCCCAGCTCCACAACTTCCTTGTTCTAGGGCCTTTGACTAAGTCTCTCCAGGCCCCATTTTCCCTATCATTAAGAATAAGGTGGGTGCTCAATGAGCTCTATGGTTCTATGATTATTTTTTTCAAATATCTTTAAATTCTTTTTGAATCATGCGGGCAAAGCCATTCATTTGAAATCTCAAAATATCTTAGTCTTACAAACAACCCAATTCAAGAGTTGAAGAATCAGGGACTTAAAGAGCATAAGAGAGTTATCTCATATCACACACTGAATTAGTAGCACTGCCACGACAAGAGGCCAATTCTTAGAATACAAAGTCAAGGATATCTCAAAACACTATGCAGCCTTTGTAGACAGGATGACATGATTTCTCAAAGTCTGATATTGCTATTGATAAACAATGTTCACAGTTATTTTTGACTATGCAAGTCTCTCTCTACTACTATAACAGATTACGAAAATGACAAAAATTCATTCTTTTTCTGTATCTATGCCCCACTGCCATGTAACTTTGACTGCCTCCAACTTAAATTCTGGGTTCAGCCAAGTGAGCCAGTGGGACACTAGCAAACTCACTTTGGCCAATGGGACACTGGCAAACATGACTCAAACAAAAACTTAACAAGCACTTGTGCATGCAAATAAGACCAAACTAACCTGCTGGATGATGAAGGACAAGTAATCCAGTCATCCCTGTCCCTCCACCCAACAGGGAGACAAGCCCCAGAAACAGAACAGCATAGCAGATCACAGATGCATGAATGGACCAAATCAAAATCAGCAGAGCCACATCCAAACTGACCCCAGCCAAAATTGACAGCCCACAGAATACTGAAATAAATAAAGGCTGCCATTTTTAAGACACTAATTTTTGCAAAAGTTTGTTACACAGCAAAAGACACACAATATAACACTCCAAGCAAATTCTCAAAGATAGATTTCTGCATGAAGCTGAGAGCTACAACTAATTAGTGCAATTAAAAAGATAAAGTTATTCCAGTGTTTCATAGAACCTAGTAGTCAAAGCAAAATGCTCTGGGTCCATGTGACTAGTTTTCAAATATAAGCAAGTCCTTGAGATTCTAATATTTCTCTGAAAATCTTCAGACCCAGACTTCACAATGGTACTTGGCTGCATTCATTTGCACATAGTGTTCACATCTTCTTAAAAGGACGTTGTCTCAAGACTTTACTATACCCTTCTGAATTCCTGTATCAAGACTGAACCTGAACTCTATCAAGTCATGAATGAGGTATTATGAGAAAAAAAAAAAGAGTATGTGACGTCTTTTCTCAATAGCTAGGTTCACAATTGAATTTTGAATAGAAAACAGACTTGGCTTCTAAATTTATCTATACTAGTTTGACCAACCTGCTAAGAGATTACTTCTGATATATTAGTCTGTGAGAATTATTTTGTAAATTCAATCGAAAATATCTAAAGAGGAAAAACAATTTCAACAGCAAATTAATTTTAAAAATGTGTGATTTCCTAATTTAGCAAAAATTCTAAAGCAAAAACCATTCTTTCAATTATAGTAATATATTAGTGATTTTTTTGATCCCGTAGATATCTTTTTCTTCAATTGGATTTTTAATATGCTGCAACATACTAGCCGATGGTATTAACTGAGAATATTAAACACTCCCTTATATGTTTCTCCAGGGAGTCTTCTGCTAATATTATACATTGCAACAACATTGCTTGAATGGTTTATTAATGGCAGCGAAACAAAATGAATGCTACATACAATGATAATAACAATAAAGGTTATTTATTCTCTGCCTAACTGCCAGATACCTTTAGAAGTCTTGCTAAGAGACACTTACACTACCAGCAATACAAAATAAATATGGGACAAACTGCCTTTAGATATGAAAAAGAAACAAAATGCTTCAATTTCCAGGAAAACTGAACTGTGAACATTGTGTTTAACAATTCTAAAATTCATGACTATAACGAGCCACCATTTCAAGTAAAAAGGGAATTCTGACTTCAAAATAAATAATAAGTATACCTAAACCAAGACCAAGTACATCTTAGAATTTCCAGTTCTCCATAAGGAACTTCCTCCTGAACCTTAGTTCTTAAAAAGGTTAGAATCAGAAGAAAGGAACAAGAGAGGAAGGGAGACCATAGAATAGTAATGACTGCCCATTAGCTCATTAGGAGACTTTATTGAAGAGGCTAACTACATTACATGACCTGTCAGCTTACAATCACCCTCTTCCCCAAATTAAATACCTATTAGTAAACTATTCCTCTTATCAAATATATTGTAGTAAAAATACACACTCATACAGAAGCTTGATAGATACACAAACTTGATAATATGCATATAGTGAAGGATAAATTTCCAAGTTGGAATTCATCTTTCTATTCCAAAATACTCTGCCCTACCCACACCTGTCCAAGAATACTTTGCATCCCTACTTTAAATCAGCTCTATATTCAGATACTGTTTATATTTTTATCACTTTTCATGATTGACCCCAAAATCTGTGATTTATGTGCACTCTTCTATATTCCAAGGAAAGTAGATTCTGCTATCTAAAGTGACTTTTATTGTTGAATGAAGTGATGAGTGAAGGAATGCAGGTTTGTGTGAGCTGGATTAATGCTAAAATACCCTAAGGAAGATCCTGTGGCTAGGACCAGAATTAGGAGATGTAGAGACTCTTGAGAAAAGGGAAAAGGGAAACTAGCTTCTGAGGACCAAGCAGAGATGTAGAAAGAAATGAGAGAGGAGTTTTGCAGTACAAACTTACTTGTTATGTAATATACTTTCTCTACTCTCTCCCCTACACATCTTCAAGAAAATCTACTTTGTTCACCTGATGGAGAGCAATTTTCATCTTGAGGAATGCAAAGAAATATTGTGTCTTGCTTAGAGGATACTGGATATGTGTGCTTTGGGGAGTTGAGTGAAAATAGAGAGTGAATATGAAGGCAAATATCATTGTGGTATATATGCCATCAAAATAAATTGACCATTAATTCAATCTTTTTTAAAGTATTGGATATTTAAGCCTTCTAGGAAATTCATACACAAGAAGTTTTAGAAATATTATGGTTGCAAGAGACAGAAGCTATTGATCCAAATGAAAAAGAGACTTCCTTTTTCCTTGTTACTATATATCAAATCTCAAGAAAGTCTCTAATTAGCCATGGTTATTTGCACATCCCTGAACCAATTACTATATCCAGGAATGCAGAGTACTCTGTCTGATCCAGCATAGAATTGCCTCAAGAAATTAATGAAAATAATGAAATGATTTTGTTTTGTAGCCAGTTTACTTGTTTGCCTCCCCAAATGTATTATAAGCGTATTTGGGGGTGGATATAATCAGATTCCAGAGAGAAATCAAGTATTATTCAACTTTGAATCCTGAGCACTTATAATAATACACAGAAATATAATAGCACTTAGTAAATGAATGATAAATGAATGAACAAATGAATGTCCTGAACCATTTGCTTTTCCTCTTGCTCTAAGGTTCCACCCCACATCCACCACTCCCCCAGCATATTCCTTCTTCCACTTTCCTGAGAATAAAAGATTAAACTATAAGTGATCAATCTTGTCATTTGTAAGATCTTCTTAGAAGTTGGTAGAAGTTCTTGAATAGATACGCTTTATGAAAGAACTGATGTAATATTCAACTTACAGTAAATTCAAGATGAAAGATCATGGTAACATGTTCTTAGAAAGAAAGGATTGTGTGGAACACTTGCTATTTCCATTTAGCCTCTGACTTCAAATACTCTTTTTATACCCAGCCTAAGAATTATAGTTGCTTTCGAAACATTTACAAATTTCAAGTCTATCTCAAGCACTTGAGAATTTGTTGCTACAAAATATTCTGTTACTGTAGTTTATGATCTCATCAGAAAATTTCAATTCATTTATGTCTAGTTAATCTAACTGTCCCTATTTATCATTCCATATTTAACTAATGTGAAATTTTACTGAGGTTGCCAATAAACAATGTTAATGACACAACCAGTAGAAAACGTCAAATAATAATGTTGATACTTTTAATTTGTCATCCCACCTACAAAAGTTGGTTGTTCTGGTTTAGATAATTTACCAAATAAAATATATATAAGAAAGTTTGTTGTTCTGGTTTGGATAGTTTATTAAGTAAGATTGGGCCTGCATGTGTGTGTATTCATACCTATGTATGTCGGTGTATTTATTTACTTGTGTTTATGTGCATTTCTGTTATAACAAAAGGATTAAAACTGACAATGGCTTTAATAAGACAGCAGTTTATTCCTTTCTCATCAAACAGTTCAGCTAGAAGATCCAGGACTTACATAATAGCCCTCGCTATCATCAGGGATCAGTTCCTTTTATCTTCTTGTCTGCTGTTCTCATCACCTCCAAATCCAAAGGTAACTGCTCCAGAGTACATATGTTCACATTCCAGCCAGCAGCGAGAAGAAACTGGATGTTCTTCTCCTTTCCCTTAAGAACCCTAGAAACTTGGGCCCATCACATTTGCTTAGAGCTCAGAAGTCAGAACTTAATTCCATGGTTACAAGTAGCTACAGGGAAACCTGGGATGTAATCTATAGCTGTAGCCAGCCACAGGGCAATATATATATTATATACAATATATATAATGTATATTTCATTATTAGGAAGGGATAACAAATCAGAGGACAAGTTCAGTCTTAACCATTGTGCTTTCCTTTGTTCTTTAATAATAAAATATTTTTGTTCCAAGTATATTTTCAATAAAGATCCAAACTTCTATGAAGAATTTACACTCAATTCATCTGAATAATAAATCTGTATGTGCTGCAGTCCTCATGATATTAAACATAAAAAAATAAATAAATAACTCCTTTAAGTGACAGTGAGGTGAGATGGGAGGGAGGAATGTTTTATTGGCATTTCACAGGAAATGTCCTACTGTACAATGAGGTTTTGTCAACCTGAACTTGAAAAAGAAAACGACTATGCAAAAAGCATTGCTGGATGCCCTTTTCAACACTATTGCTCTAGAAAAAGACACTGATCATGGCAGAAAGAAGAAACTACCAAAGAAAATACTGACACACGAGGATCAGACGAGAAATACAGCATCAAGCAGTTTTTGCTGGAGTTGACAGGTAAAGTGGCTACTTTTCAGATCATGTTAGATCATGTTAGAGAGAAGCAGAACTTTCTAGAGAAATAAATTTGTAACACTATTGAACCTAAAGATAATATTTTGAGTACACTCATAAGCAAAGACCCCAAACTTATTATGTATTTCTTGACGCCAGAAGCAGACTTCTTGCAACAGCAGTGAAGTGAAAGAACATAGGGGATCCGTATGAGACCCAAAGTCTTGCCACATGGACCAAGACCTTGCAGCAAAGCAATCCAGGTCAGCCTGGTCAGCAGCTGTCATCAGTTTGGTGGTAAGAGTGACTGGAAATCACTACCAAGAACTGAATCTGCATAGTCTTTGTAAACTGTTATATATAAATATATTTAATTACTTGGAAGTTTCATTGCAGAGTGTTAGTTGAGTCATTCTCAATAGGCTGTTTTGCTTTCTTCATGATGCCACAAGATAAAAACCTCTTTGACCCAGCATCCCACTTTGTGCTCAACTTATCCTATAATTATATTCCCACAAGCACGTGAAGAAAAATGTATAAAGATGTTTACTGCCTTTTGATACAACAGAAGTGCATATGGTCATTAAGGAAAACCAAGTAAATGTATATATACTATGAGCCAATTTATTTTCTTACCTGCTAATAAATGCATATCATCTCTCTGTAACAATTGGAGAGGGGAAGGGACTTTTGTTTTTCACTTATTATATCCTGTACTATATTGAGTTTTTAACCATATATAAACTGTACTTAGAGCTTTAATAAAAAGTACTCCTTCAGGGCATTATTACATATAAATATCTGAATTGAGAAGAGCCCCTAGGTCATGATTCAGGTGTCTAGAATGGATAAAACCTGATCAGCAATATTTCCAATATTCCATACTGCATTAGTGGAATTTATTTGTCTGATTCTGCCAAATGTTCCATTGGAAGCTAGAGATTCTTGGATTATGTTGTCTCTATCTCACCAGTCATCCTTAATGTAAACATTCTTTTCTTTTCTCTATAATATGTGTACCTGAGGCATCTTTGATGCTCCCAGGGGATAAGTGTGACATTCATAGCACAGAAAATGCTATAAGAAGCATAAGTGGGAAAATGGTCTATCTTTCAAATTCAGAATCATAAAGGTTGATCCTTTTGGTATGGGCACTGGAATCAGAAAGTTCCAAGCTCCTTTCCTGGTTTCCCACATTTTAATTGTGTAAACATGAGCAGCTTATGGTTTTTCTGTAAGTTTAAGTTTTGTCACCTGCAATATTTTCACCATGATATCGTCTAACAATCATTTGGCTCTTATAAGAATTAAGTTAGTACATAGAAAATGTTTAGCAAATGTCTGAGCAAACTCCCATGATTCTGGTAGCTTCAGGTAAATATATATGCACTTTTCCTATGAGATAATCAAGCCCTGTTCCTGGGTTATTTTAGCCTATAGACTTCTTTATGTCAACAATTTACAATATACTCAATTTTCTAATAAAGTCAGAATAAAAAGAAAACATAATTGAGAGTCCCAGCCTTTAGCATCATAGAACCTGGGCCAACAATTCAAGTAACAAATATTTATTGAGACTCTATTATATACAAAACACTACAGTGTAGTACAGTAGCTAAAGATAAAAAAAAAAGTCATTTTCTATCCTCCAGGAACTCACAAATTTATGGTAAAGACAAAACTCATGAGAAAGTCAGCAGTGAATATTCTTTAATGGAGGACAAAACAGCATGCTTATGAAAGTATAAAGAAGGGAAAGTAATTCCAGCTGGGAGCACATGAGAAGATTTTTTTGAGGATGTTTTAATTCACTAAAGCTGCTGAAATGCAGTTACCATAAAATGGGTTGGCTTTTAACAATAAGGATTTATTAACTTATAAGACTATAGGTCTAAGGCTATGAAAATGTCCATGTGAAGGAATCAACAGGTGGTGATTTCTCCCTGAAGTCCAGCCACTGGCAATCTTGGGCTCCTCTGTCACATGGCAACATCTACTGGTCCTTCCCTTCTCTTCTGGGCTTTGTCGCTATCAGCTTCTTGCTTTGGTGGCTTCCTCTCTTTTTCTGTGGTTTTCTCTCTTAGCTTCTGTGTATGTCCTTCTCTGTCAGTTTCTGTGCTCTCTGTTCATTTCATGCTCCTATAAAAGACTCCAGCAAGAGAATTAAGATCCACCTGGAGCAAGTCTCTACTGAAATAACCTAATCAAAAGGTCTCACCCACAATAGGTTAAACCCACAGGAATGAATTAGCTTTAAGAACATGATATTCGGGGGTACATAGAGTTTCTAACCATCACAGAGATATGATTTAGTCTAAGACTTACAGAAATATAGCTATGGAGGAAAGAGTATACAAGGAAAAGAGAACAGTTTGAATAAAATGTGGAGACAGGAGAATGCAGAGTATATTTTGGAATAAAAGTGATGTGATGGAAATAAAAAATGTGTAGGAAGGTTTGTAGGAGGGGATAAGTATAAAAATAAGTAAAAAACCAAAAACTTCTTGAGCTCTTATAAACCAGGCACTATTCTAATAGCTTGACTTGCACTTAATCCTCACAGTAGCCCTACAAAATAGGTATTATCATGGAATGTTCTATAAATGTCAGTTGGGTCAAGTTCTTGATAATGTTATGCAATTTTTCCATATTCCTCCATTTCTGTCTACTTGTAACAATTATGGAGAGATGAGTGCTGATATCTCTGACTATAATTGTAATTATGTATATATTTTTCTTGCAGCTCTTTTAATTTTTTGTTAATTTAATTTGAAGTTGTTTTATTAGGTTCATAAATATTTGGATTGTTTTGTCCTCTTGATGAATTAACCCCTTTACAAAATGAATCTCTAGGAATACTCTTTGCTATGAAATCCACTTTTTCTACACTTAATAACCATCCCAATTTCCTTTTAATTCATGCTAACATGGCATAATGTTTTCTATTCTTTATTTAAACCAATCTTTCCCCTATATTTAAAATGGATTTGTTGTGGGCAGTATATATTTGGGTCTTGCTTTTGTACCCAATCTGACAATCTCTGCCTTTTAACTGTGGTGTTTAAAGCATTTACATGTAATATAGTCATTGCTATGCTTAGGTTTAAATCTACCATACTATTATTTGTTTTGTATTTCTGCAATTTCTTCTTTGTTCTCTTTTTCTTTTTTCTGTCTTCTTTTAATTATTTGTGTACTTTTTTATTCCATTTTCTTTTCTTTGTTCAATTATTACCTATATTTCTTTGTTGACTTATTTTAATGATTGCTTCAGGGTTTATAGTATATATCTTTAACTTATCACAGTCAATTTTAATGTGATATACCATCACACATAATGTAAAGAAATTTATAATAGTATGTTTTAGTCTGCCAAAGCTGCCAGAATACAATATACCAGAAATGGATTGGTTTTTAATAAAAGGGGATTTATTTAGTTAAAAATGTACAGTTCTTCAGAGGAAAGGCAGTTAACTTTCAAATAAGATTCTTTCTTATACAGGAAGGCACAGGGCAATCTCTGCTGGCCTTCTCTCTAGGCCTTTGTGTTCCAACAACTTTCCCCATGGTTTTTCCGTTCTGCATCTCCAAAGGCCTGGGCTGAGCTGCAAGTGCTGAGATGAGGTATGCTGAGCTGCTTGGGCTGTGCTACCTTGAGCTCTCTCATTTAAGATCCAACCAATTAAATCAAACATCATTCATTGCAGCAGGCATGCCTCCTACCTGACTGCAGATGTAATCAGCAACAGATGAGCCAGAGGAGAATTTTGCCTTAGAATTGACCATGCCTGTAGCTAACTTTGATGAGACTTCGTACTAGTTTTAACCTTGTACTGAATTTGTAATGTTACTGAATGGTTTAAGGTTCTCTGATATTGTTATGGAATGAATGTATTTTGTATATGGGAAAAACATGTCTGTTTTAGGGTCCAGAGGGTGGAATGTGCCTGTTTGAAAAGGTTTATGTACCCTGGAAAAGCCATGTTTTACTCCTAATCCCATTTTGTAAAAGCAGCCATTTCTTCTAATCCCTAATCCCTATTCAATACTGTATTTTTGAAACTTTAATTAGATCACCCCCCTGGAGATGTGACTCAATCAAGAGTGGTTGTTAAACTGGATTAGGCAGAGAAGTGTCTCCACCCATTCCAGGTGGGCTGGATTAGTTTACTGGAATCCTATAAAAGGAAACATTTTGGAGAAAGCGAAAGATTATGAGAGAGCAAAGAATGACATAGCCACAAGAAGCAGAGAGTCCACCAGCCAGTGACCTTTGGAGGTGAAGAAAGAACCAAGGTATGTTTCCTTGGATGCCTTAAATTGGACACTTCTATAGACTTGTTTTAATTGGGATACTTTCTTGTCCTCAGAACTGTAAATTAGCAATTTATTAAATTCCCCATGTGAAAAGCCATTCCGTTTCTGGTATATTATATTCTGGCAGCTAGCAAACTAGAAAATAGCATATTTCTAGTTCTTCTCTCCTTTCTTAGTATGATATAGTTGTCAAACATTTTACTTTTACAAATGTTATAACTTTCATCTTTACTTTTTCGTGTGTTAAAACTTGGAACTGATAGCAACAGAGGTAAGTAAAATCCATATACATCAGAATGATGCAAAAGAAAGACTTCTTGTATTTCAAAAATAAAGGTGAAATACTCAGACATAAAAAATTGAAAGAATTATATATCAACAGACATGCATTACAAAAAAGTGTTAAAATTAATCCTTGGACAGGCCATGGTGGCTCAGCAGGCAGAGTTCTCACCTGCCATGCCCAGAGACCCGGATTCGATTCCCGGTGCCTGCCCATGAAAAAAAATAAAAAGAAAATCCTTCAACAGAACAAAATGACATCGGATGGAAGCCTGGATTTATGCAAGAGAATAAAGGACACCAGAAATGGTAATTGCATGGGTAAATATAGAATTTTTTTCCTATTATCTTAATTTCTTTAAATCATAATCAACTGTGTTTAAAGCAAAAATAATAACAATGTCCCCATTTCTCAAGCATCACTCTCCTTCATTGTTTGATATCAGTGTTTTCAAAACTGTTGATATATATTTTTTGTTCCAAGTCTTTTAGTTACTTCAGGTGGGAGAGTAAATCCAGTCTCCCTATTGGCCAGAAGTGTAAACCAAAGTAGTTAAGAATTTTTATCTGAATCTTCCTAACAATTATTTCAAGAAGTCATTTCTTTTAAAAACAAATTCCTGAATCGCCATCATTCATCATTTTGGTGACTAATTAAAATTTAAAAACTTATTTTTATGTAATATACTATGACAAAAATAGGTAAAAGCCCAAGCTATAAAAAAAACTAGGAGAAGACTGAAAGGAATAGTTGATATAAAAATAAGACCTTTAATTGAAGCATTAAATACTTTTCCTTAGACATTCCACATATACTACAACCATGTAGTTTATCATTTGATTAATTATTGGAAATTTTTTATTAACTAATAATTATTTTTAATTTGTTTCCTAAGCCTTTACAAATAACACCTACCAAATTCAAATACATATATATATATATATATATATATATATATATTTCTGCCACACCGAAAAGTTAACAGACAATTATATATCAGGCAGTGACACTGGGTTAGGAGCAGGCCCACAATAATTATAATGCATGGTCCCAGTCCTAAGGAACTTATAGGGTCTGGCACATTGTAGGGAACCAATGTATCCCTTTGGGATGAATACATGAATATATGAATGAATGAACAAATGTATCTCAATGGAAACATTGAGCTGTGCCCAAGCTGAAGAGGGATCCCAAGAAAGGGCACTTAACCCAAGAATAAGGAAATGGTATCAAAATTTAGAAGAAAAAAATTTTTTGAAGTTTCCCCAAGAAGGTATCACCAAAGCTGAGAGATTTTTTTAT
Source organism: Myrmecophaga tridactyla (assembly GCA_004026745.1). Taxonomy (NCBI): domain Eukaryota; kingdom Metazoa; phylum Chordata; class Mammalia; order Pilosa; family Myrmecophagidae; genus Myrmecophaga; species Myrmecophaga tridactyla. The sequence continues at coordinate 9,560 of PVIY010024300.1, read as the reverse complement.
TTAGTTTTGTTTTTTAAATACACAGAATTAACTAGGTTTATGAAATTTTAAACAACAAAGAGAATCACTTTAAGTAATAATATAACTTTTCTCTAAGCTGCTGGTGAATAAAATGTTTTCTTATGACAGATACTTTGACTGTGACCATGAGCATGGTAGTATTGAAACTTTAACAAGGACTATGTCTTTGCACATCAGACATGGTCATGAAAAATTGCATGTAAATGGAATTTTCATAAAAATAAATAAATACAAAAGGAAAACTATTTGGAGTGCTTCCACTCTAAATCTCTAATTTATATTTCCCATAAACTCAAGGGTTTACCAATTTAATGAAAATCTGAACAAATTTAATGAAAATCAGCTTTAATAAAAAATGAACAGCTCCTTATCTATTGCTATTATTACTGCTGACATATTATAGATTATTATCTTATTATCATCTGTTTCTTAGTGGAGATAGAATAAGCATAGGCACTCTCTGAGCAAGATATCTGTTTTAAGTCTGGAATAGAATAGTCTTTGAATAGAAAAGGATGGGAATATATGATAAAATTTGTCCTTCTAATATATATAACTGCAAATTTAATATCTTGGAAACATCCATATATTTATATATTTGTAGTAAAAAATAAGAGCTACCTGCCTCTGAATCTGTCTCTAGACAATTCAGTGGCCATTTCACACAGACTGATATGTGGATATTTAAATCTAAACAGTTTGAAAAACCATATGCTACTATAAAAAAAGAAATAAAACTCTGTGTTCTCTCTACTCATGTTTCCTTATTTTTTCTTAGTTTCTTCAGCCCCTCACTCTCCATTGTCATATCCTTCTTGTCTTTCCCATTATTCTCCTTTGATTGAGCTTACTACTAAAATTATGTTTGAAAGGACAGCTTGCATCACTATAGTCATATAAACAGTGACATAGGTATTCACTGTATATTAAATTCTGGCTAAGAAATCTAGTTATCAGGAAGTAAAAAGGGAGAAAGGGAAGAAGGGATATATAAATGAAGGAAGGAAGGAAAGGAGGGAGAGAAAGAAGAAGAAAGGAAAGAGAGGGCAAAGAGGAGAGAGAGGAGAGAGAGAGAGAGAAAAAGGGAGGGAAGGGGATACCCTCCAACTCTCTCAGTTTCCTGCCTCTAGAGAATTCAACACCTGCCTCAAAGATTAGCTATGCTGAAACAAATAGGAAAAAGTTAATTCATTGCTTTTCACTTATGAGCAATATGAAATACTGGAGAGAACTTAAGATCTGAGTAAACCTAAGGTGGATTTCAGTCTTTATTTTTCCACTTACCATTTCCTCATTGATACAATGAAGTTACTAATCCCTAGCCTTGATATCGTTCTGAGTATTAAATACAATTTTGAATTTAAAGTTCTGGCTCTCAATAATGATAGTTCCCTTCATTCTTTGTTTTTTCCCTACCTCAAATCTAATATGCATCAAGCGTAATTGACACTTCACTTTCCAATTGATGTTTACATTTGCTATTAAGCCAAATATTTATTATATATAATATATATCTGTACACTAATAGATATTTCAAGTTTGGTTAGACACCATCAGCATGTAAGCCCAACATGCAAAGAATGTTTGTCCTGAATTATGACGTACATTTTACACTAGGAAAACAGCATGTATTAGTTATTGTCTTAATAACAAACTAGCCTATTGATATTGCTATCTGAATAGCAATACGTGAAGCAGTCATCTAAACAGCCCTAAATTATATTTTGGAAAAGTAAGAAATGTAAACTTATCTATATTAATTTACAACAAATCACATATATGTGATGTGGACTGTAAGCAACTCCCTATACTACACGACATGAATTAAGTGCCTATTATATGGCAAACTTTGAGATAGGCATTTATCCATCTTATTTAATTTAGTCTTCCCAACAACCTTATGTACAATAATTCTATCCCAGGTGAGGAAACAGTTGACTTATATTATGCATCTTAAATAGAGACATTAAAATTCAAATCCAGCCCTGTTATGTTTTCCAAGGTCTGCGTTCCTTCCAGTACAATCTGCTACTTACTGGCAACTTGCTTCAGTACTGCAATGTGTGTTGGTTTGAGGCTGTTATATACCCCATAAAAGGCCATGTTCTCTTAATCCATCCCTGTGGGGGCAGATCTATTATTGGGTGGGAGCTTTCGATTAGGTTGTTCCCATGCAGATGTGACCCAGCCCATTGAAGGTGGCTCTTAAAACCCCCTTGCTGGAGTTCTTTATGAGGAGAAGAAAGACATATGAAATTCAGAGAGCTCAGAGAAGCTAAGAGAGAGAGAAATACCCAGAGACATTTGGAGTCAGCTACTGAAACCAGAACGAAGAGAAAAAGGCTAGTAGACATCACCATGTGACTTCCCATGTGACAGAGGAACCATGATGCCAGCAGCCTTTCCTCAGAGATGTTATCTTACTCTTGATGCCTTCATTTGGACATTTTCATGGCCTTAGAACTGTAAATTTGTAAACTAATAAATCCCCATTGAAGAAAAGTCAACCCATTTCTGGTACATTGCATTCTGGCAGCTTTAACAAACACAATGGTTCTCAAAGTGTGAACCCCTGACCAGCAGCTTCAGTGGCATAAGAGAAATTTTTACAAATGCCAAAACTCTGCCTCCTCTCCAGATGAACCAAATCAGAAATTCGAAGGTGAGTCTTACCAGGTATGTACGACGCCTACTCAAGTGAGAAAGCCAATGCACTGGTAGATGACCAATGGCTGTAAGGGAAACTTCTAGAAAATAGAAGAGATTAGGGAGGAAAGGTAGGTACAGATTTGGTCATTCTCTGATAAGAATATGAGTTTGGTTAAACAAGAATGTCTTCATCATCAGGAAAACACATGAAAAGGGACATGCCAAGAATCTGTTGACCAAATTGGGGATGAAGCAAACCCCAAGTATTGGACAACGCTGAAAATAACTTCTTCTAACACTATATCCTGGCATATTAAAGGAACTACCAAAATACTAGGTGCAACTTCCATACCTTGGGTCTTTCAGACAGCATTTCCCAAAGTGTATTCAACTGACATTTAGACCATACATGCACATGCAGGGAGGCTGGGAGAAAGAATGACTTAATAAATTTGAGAAATCCTGTATATCCTAGCTCCATCACAGGCAATTTAGCATTCTGAAGACCTAACACACTTTACATACTTGCACATAGAACCCTTTTCTTCATGTAAGTGCCTTGTAATTTCCCACTGGACCCATGATCTTGTAAGGGAAAAAGACTCTCCAAAACACAGGAAGATGGAAACAGATGTCCTTGTGTCTTGGCTCTGCTTTTTTAACCCCAGATGAGGATGCAACCTGGCAGATTCTGGGTGGCCCAATGACTAGCAGAAACTAATATGTTTATAAACTGGCCATAAACCTACAGAATAGGTTCTGCCAAAGTCTGATGGGCATTTAAGACCAAAAAAAAAACAAAGCAGGCCACTCCATATAGCAAAATAGTAACAGTTCATTAGGGAACTTATGGACGGGGAAGCTGGCCCTGAGTACCAGCAGGATGTTCAGTCACACTCCGCCCTGCGGCTTACAGGAAGTTACACTGGGTACAAACAAGGAAGGCACAGAGCCAAATCAGGATTTGCAAGATAGAAAACATGTCTCTTTGAAGGTACTGATATGTAGCAGGAGTGGTTCTAGTACAGATAGCAATCATGCTTAGGAATATGCATGTGCATTTTAAGATGTATTTATAGGCTGTTAGGAGGGGTTTGTATTATCTAGGAATTAAGACATCTTTAGTTTATGACCGTACCCTCCATGCCTCAAAAAATCCACTCTTGTGTTCTACGTGTTCCTCTTCTCAAATATTCCTAAATGGTATTTGAGGGGCACATCTGGGGGCAGAATCCACTGCAACAATGTAAGATATACATTCTAATATCTGCACCTGCTAATATCAAGAGGAAAATTAGTAGAGCAGATCCCCAAACCCCACTCAGTTAGATTAAAAGGCAACACTGTCCAAGGTATTCCATCTCGGTGGAAGGCAGCAACTGTCCACACATCCAGCAGTCAGTCTGATGATGAGTTGCAGCCACTTTGGTTGCCCATTTCAGGAATTCATTTCCTTCTGCTGTAAAGATCAGAAACATCCTAAGGATAAAATACAAGATGTTTTGTTGGAACTAACATGGGGAGGTCATGACCATTCAGTAATATACAGTTACAGGCCCATCTTCTCACAAGATAGTTCCCAACATTGGCTCACCTTGAGGTCAAGGTAATGGTGGTTGTAAGGTCTGGGTCTTCTGACACTTCCACCCTGAATCTATATTCAGGAATGGAAGAAATGCATACAATATACTTTATGGAGGGTGAGGTACCTGATCTACAATTTTAGGGCAGTTTGAACTGCTCATATGGCTTTCCCCCCATACCCATCTATCATTTTTATGGGCCCATTAAATTTCCAGGGATTCCCATAGGTGATTGTACCCTCTGCTCCAGCAGAGTGCAATGTGCAAATGGTTCATTAGAGACCAGTGGATTACTAACTCTATATGAGGCCTCCTATCACCTGTTGTCAGCTGTATTTGCAGGCAACACTGGCCCACCCCTAGTCCTTAGGGATAGAGGGTATCTACCCCTTATACCAGACTTACTTTTCTTGGGGGAGTGCTTTGGGAGTGATAACCAGTAGCACAGACTTAAACAAAGGCAGAGGTTGATACTTTTCCTTCTTAGATAACTTTTGCCAGAGTGCTACAAATAAAGCATTAGGTTGTTTATTTTTTTCTGGGTGTGAGGGGGTGGTGAGGGGTGGTACCTGCGGCAATTAAATCAGCCCATAATTGTTTATGAGTTGCACATACAGACCCCCTCTCCCCTTCCACCCTGCAAGGTCTCTTTTGTTATTTTTATTACTTTCTTTGTAACCAAGTTGCTGTGCTCTCTTGGCCCTTTTGTTTAAAATTTTCTGTTATTTCTACTTTTTCTGTGGGGGGTATGCACCCTCATTACTGTTTGCTTCTGAGCAGTGCTCTCTAACAGAGGGTTATTGGGATCCTTGATTGCTTTCATTTTGTAAATTAAGGATCTTGTTTGTTTAACCTCATCTTCAATTTCAATTCCTCCTCCCATTCTCCCTCTGCTGAACTTTCCCAGGGATCCCACACCTCCAGATCCCAGCCTTCCTTCTCCATGACCACTTAGACCTATGACTGTGGCATCCTCCATCCATGCATTTTTACCACTTTACATGCAATATTTCTAATTGTCCCTCTTAGGTTTGTATCATTTTTGCTAACCTAATATCTTTTTCTAGAGCCAAAATCTCTTCCTATCTTCTCATTTGAGCTTCTGCTTTTAATTGAGTTCACGTAGCACTTTCAACTGCCCATGACAATCATTACAAGGTGGCTGCAGTTGCTTCTTTTCCTTGTGATTTCCATTTGCACCTCAGATTCTCCTGGACGACAGATAACACTCTGACATGTTTGTGGGCATTCCCATGTTCAAGCACTGGGTGGAACAGTTCTAAAAAACAGGCTACCTCCCTCCACGTAATGGAAGTAGCCACCCTGGGATTTCTGCTAAAATCCTTTGGCATGTTCCATTTTCTTTCTTCTGGCTAGCTTGCCATTTGTCTAGCCATAAACCTACAGAATAGGTTCTGCCAAAGTTCGATGGACACTTAAAACTGAAAAATGAAGCAGACCACTCCATATAGCAAAACAGTAACAATTTATTAGAGAATTTACAAACCGGGAATCAGATCGCGCGGGCTCTGCACTTCCCAGTGGATTACAGGAGGTTATAAGGGGTATGACCAAGGAAGGTACAAGGCCAAGTCAGTTTTTGTGAGATCATAAACGTATCTTTGAAGATACTAAATATGTAGCAGGAGCGGTTCTCGTGCAGACAGCTATCATGCTTAGGAACGTGCAGGTGCGCTCTAAGATGCACTTACAGGGTGGGGGAAGGGGAGTTTGTCATATCTAGTAATTTATGACCTTACGATGTCCATGAAAATAAATGAACTTTAACTCTGTAGCAAAAATGGTGGATCATGAATCCAGACTTAAGAATACACACTGCATGATTCCATTTATATTAAGTCCCCAAACTGGTGAATCACATCCACAGATAGGGCATTGGTTATTTTTGGAGAGATTGGGAGGATGCACACAAGGGCTTCTTAAATGCTCCTAATCTTCAATTTTTTGACCTTCATAGTAGTTACTAGATGCATTTACTTTTTTACCACCCCCCCCCCCTTTACTTTTCCGGCGCATGGGCAGGCGCGGGAAATTGAACCCGGGTCTTCAGCATGGCAGGCGATAATTCTGCCACTGACCCACCATCGCACCACTCGGATGTATTTACTTTTGATAATTCACTTAGCACTATGATTTGTATACTTTTCTGTATGAAATAATATATCAATGAAAAGTTTTTAAAATGGCATTGAGCTGTACATTTTGAAGAAATGTATTTGATGAATTTTAAAAAACACTGGATTTTAATGTTTCTAAAGAACAATAACATTAAAAGCATAGAAAGTTCCCTGTGTAAATAAAAAAAACAAGAATGGTGTTAGGGATGAAGTTTGAGATTGTGCAATATAATTAAAAATGAGACTGATCCTTGTCTTCATTTCTTGGGGATGCAATATCTGAATGTTTGAAATTTCCTGCTATAGGAATACCTTTTGTTTTTCATGGTGAGCCCAGGACTACACCTGAGGGTGCAAATGCTAATGATTGCCTGGGAGGGACCAACCAGTAGAGGGAGGGAATTGACCCCACCAGAGAGACCAATCCTGTGATTAGGTTGGGGAGGGGGCTCTGAGCCAAGTCATATCAGCCCCATCTCCCTGAGCTCCGGAAGGGGAGGGAGGTTGCATATTAAGCTCAATCACGTGTGTATCGATTCCACCAATGAGGCCTACATAATGGAACGCAATATAAACTCAGGACACTTGAAGCTGCAATAAGCTTCCATTTTGGAAAAATACACTGCTGCTTTGCCGGGAAGGTGATTCATTCTAATTCCACTTGGAAAGGACCCAAAAGCTTGCGTTTGAGACCCTCCCAGACCTTGCCCTATGCATCTCTTCTTTTGGCTTCCTTGAATCCTTTTACTATACATAAAACTATAATTGTAAGTATAGCACTTTCAGTGAGTTCTGTGTATCATTAGTAAATTACTGAATGAACCAAAGGGGCTGGTGCAAACCCCTGAATTTGTAGCCAGTTGATTGGAAGTGCAGGTGACTTTTTTGGGACCCCAAACTCCTGCGACTGATACCTGAAGAACGATCTTGTAAAGGATTGCCCTTATGCTACCAGGCCTAGCCTCAGCCTTACTCCAGCTAGTTAGAGACAGAATTGAATTGGATTGAGTAACACAGCAATCCGCAGTTGCTATAAAGGTTTTTTGATAACCTTTCAGGTACTGAGAAGTTAGAAGTGACAGTGCTGAACTTTACATGAGCCCTGTGCTACTGGAAATCAGCAACAGTCAATAAATCCCTCCCCTCCCCCTATTGTGTTCCGGGAAATGGCTTACTGCAAAGAGCCACTCTTCCCTGTATGACTTGCAGATGGCCCCTTGTTTACCTATGACAAAGCTAGACACAGAATCCCTCAAGTTCCCATTCTTTGTCTCAGAAAGGATTAGCTGAACTGTGTGTCCCAAATGACTAATCTGGACAAAATGCCCACTAACTTGACTTGATCAAACTTTAGTTAGGCTTCTCTCCTTCCTCAAGCCCCCAACCTTGGCTCACCTTTGAGCACTGGAACACAGAATTAGCATCTCCTTAATGGCCCCTTCTGAGAATTTGCTGACCTAAGAGGAAAATATCAACTGCCCCATCATGCCACCTGCAATCCCGGCACCCACATACCCAGTAGCTGTATTTATTCCTCCCTATAAAAGAAAAGCTCTTTTTTTGCCTGACATTTGAGATGCTTGCAGAACATATAATCAATTGTGTTCTCCCTATTACAATAGTTGTTGCAATAATCCTTTCAATAAAGCTTCTCCTTACCTAAGTCTGGATTTGCTTTCATTTGATAGAAGTGAATAAAATCCAGCATTTTCTGAAGGAAGCAACCTCCCATCGTCCATTGAATGCCCTTCTGGATTCAACATTCTGAGCATCCTCTTCAGAGAGTTCAGACAGGCAGGGTTTGTGGATGGAAAGACATATCAGGGACAGTCTGTGGACCTGCTGCCTCTGATCCAACTGTGTATAAGATCCCTGAAGATCAGCACAAAATACCAAACAGCTTTGGATAGACAAAATATTTGACAATTTCAAAATGAAAAGATATTGTTTCTTCCCTGTGGGATGAATCAGAAAACAGTTCCTCAAATAGGTTTTATATAATTAAAGAAATCTCTCTGCCTAAAAGAAACCAATAAGATTGGAGCATGGCGTTTAGAGCAAATTATATAACTTTTTATTCTCTGGAAGGATTACTTTGGCATATAGTTCCAATTACTCAAATCTCTTTTTAAGGATGTGGTCTCTGCAGTCAGACTGTCTGGGGTCAAATTTGGGCTCAGCCCTTTACAATCTGTGTAACTGGACAAGTTATTTAATCTCTCTGGGAAATGTGGATACAGTAATACCGACCTCATAGGGTTCTTTTAAGGATTGAATGAGACCAGGCATGGCAGATGCTTGTAACAGAAGATGCCACATAGTAATGCCTTGATTAGTATTCACTATTAATAGTAATAATATTAATAATCATCACCTTTAAATCCTTCTAATTACATCAAGGACAGAGTCTCAGGTTAGAATTCATCTTTAGTATGTATGTGGCCCTTGCTATAAAGGCTTCCTTGTTTCAGGCCTATAGATTTCTCTGGTAATACTTTTTCTTCCTCTTGCCTTTCAAACTTAGGGGAGGTAATGAGTCTCACTGTTTATCTCTGAACGCTTCACAGACTTTCTGTTGGCTTTTTAAGCCCTCTCTACAAATTCATAAATAGTCCCTTCTTTGAGCTCTAAGTCAAATATTTTTTTTAAATTGAAAATATATCAAAATATTTTTATTTTCAACTTTTACCAATGACTTTTTTTAATAAACTTTTTTATTAATTAAAAAACTTAACAAAAGAACATTAAAATATCATTCCATTCTACATATACAATCAGTAATTCTTAATATTATCACATAGTTGCATATTCATCATTTCTTAGAACATTTGCATCAATTTAGAAAAAGAAATAAAAAGACATCAGAAAAAGAAATAAAATGATAATAGAGAAAAAAAGATTATACCTACCATACCCCTTACCCCTTGCTTTCATTTATCACTAGCATTTCAAACTAAATTTATTTTAACATTGTTCCCCCTATTATTTATTTTTATTCCATATGTTCTACTCTTTTGTTGATATAGTAGCTGAAAGGAGCATCAGACACAAGGTTTTCACATTCAGAGTCTCATTGTGAAAGCTATATCATTGTTCAATCATCATCAAGAAACATGGCTACTGGAACACAGCTCTACATTTTCAGGCAGTTCCCTCCAGCCTCTCTGCT
>PVIY010024299.1:0-38221 GCA_004026745.1 Myrmecophaga tridactyla | reverse complement strand
GATGCTAAATCTAATCATGGGAAGCCTTTTAAGGAGAACTCAGAGGAGAGAGGCCCCATGCCTGCTTCGGCTGGTGAGCCTCTCCTGTGGAGTTCATCCAGACCCTCCATCGGAGTCGTCAGCTTCGCAGTCTGCCCTGTGGATTTTGGACTCTGTGTTCCTGCGGTCACGTGAGACACTTTTATAAATTTTATATTTGCAAGTGTTCCCTGTTGATTCTGTTTCTCTAGAGAACCCTAACTAATACACTCCCTGTACCCTGGACTTAAGCACTCTATACAAGAATCATATCTTTGAAGTAATACTTGCAAGAACTAATTCATATTTCTAGTGTTAATCAGTGGGACATGTAGGTCTATAAAACCCCTTTAAATCTTGTTCATCTTCAATGTATGAGCTAACGGTTCCCCCCCCCCCACCTCTAGTTTCTATGTATCTCTAAGTCCCCTATATTCTGTACTATAAACCTCTGGTTATACCTTTATGCTGGTCATAAAAGTGGAATCATATAGTATCTATCCTTTCGTGTCTGGCTAATTTCACTCAGCATTATGTCCTCAAGGTTTATCCATAACAAGATGGATGAGCCTGATTCTTGCACTTTTATATCCACATATGTGTTCATAGGCAATGATAACTAATAACTGCTGCCCAGCCTCAGACACTGTAAGATGCCATCAATTGTAAGACACATCCTTATTCTACAGAAGGTAAAATGTGAAAATTTGTGCATCTCAGTATTGATGAAATAATTTATAACCTCTGCCCTTTTTTACCTCTTCTCTTCCTGGGACTCCAAGTTCAATACATACAAAAATTCCATATATTTAAGTATCTTTCCCTCCATATTTTCCATCTTTTTATTACTGCTAATTATATCCTTTGGGTCCTTAATTTTCATTATTGCGTTAGAAATTCCGTTGGTTTTCTTGCAAATAAACAATGTCCCACTTTTATGGTTTCCAGGACTTGCTGAAATTTTTGTCTTTTTTCTTCAAGAGCATGATAAGTTTTTTTTTTACAGTTATAGTTTAATTTATGACAAAGAGCTTTTTTTTATATAAATTACTGAATACACTCTATGGAATAAAAGCCATATTGCACAACCTGCAGCCACATACAGTATACTATAAATATTTACAGAGAACAGATCATAAAGGACCGACAGTAGATTCTGCTCCCAGTTTCTAGCTCCTCCCTGCTAAGGAAGTAGTACAGCATAGTGGTTACAAGGAAAGTAGCTAGACAGGCATGGGTTTGAATACTGGACGTCTAACCTTGGGCAGTGGATTAACTCCTCTGAGTCCCACTATCCTTATCCACAGAATGAAGATAATAAGAAAAATGATCTCGTAGGGTTGATTTGGGCCAAGTTAGAGTAAATATGGACCAAGTATGTAGAGCACTAACATAGGACCTGGGACATAGTGAACATTGAATAAATATACTCTGTCACTGTTAGAGAATCAGTGATAACCAGCCTCTAATCTAGCATAGTCTGGTTTCCTCTAGGAATTCTGCATTCTGGTGCTGGGATGTCTGCTGTTTCTTCCAGAACCTTTCCATCGAGTCTTAAGTTTTGCTGATGCATTTGCCAAAGTTTGCACTTAAGGTACACATTTATGTTCTAGAGCGCTATCTACTGAAGTAAAGCTTTGCTTCCTTCCATCTTGCTCTGAAAAATTCTGACCATGTATCATGCTGCAGCATGTTTCTCTCTAATAGAAAGCCTCTTGTCTACTGGAGCCTCAGCTATTGGGGGACAATGAGGAAGAAGGGAAAACTTGTGGGAGAAGTTGGAAAAGAACATTTAAATTACTTCTGGCAATACAAGTTACTCTGTGCCCAGGGTCCAAATTAGAAACAGATTCCTCCTGGGCACAAAAAACATACCCCAATCAGATTTGCTCAGGAGAGGTTCACGGATATTTCTGTTATGCTTTTTGGTCTATGCATACATTTCAAATCTCGTAGGGTAGAGTTGAAGGGAAAATATGCCCCCCTCCCCAGTGCAGATTAGGAGAGTTTTATGGGAACACTGGGCCATCACTGAAATTGAAAATGTTAAGCTGTGTGGAAGATTGGCTCAATGTGGACTAACCCCAGGATGCCCTCTATTTTAAAAAATGCAGAATCCTCAAATTTACCTTATCTTATTATTTGCCTTTTTGGTCCTTAAACTTGATAAGTTCCTATTAGTTCAGTTTGGGGTAATAAAATACATAATTTCTATAAGGATAGAGCTCATGCCTCATCAATCTCTGTATCCCCAGGGATAGCCCTGTGCCTGGAATACAATTGAGGCTGCTTAATTCATAAACAATGGTTTTATTGAACTTGATCTACTCCAAAAGAATCCATATTTGAAGGAAAGTAGCAATACATGCCTGTTCCTCCCAAAATAAGCTTCGGTGAAGAAAAACATGAAATATTTCTAAATATACTATTAAATAGAGTCAACATATTTATTATCATTATTATTATTATTATTATTATTATTATTCAAGTAACTTGGGAACTTAAGCACTTCATTTCTCTTCTGGAGCTGTTCCATTCTTACAATACTATATTATGTAGTGAAGATTAATGTTGCGTGAATGTATTATAATTCTCTTTTAAAAAGTCATATTCTGTTTAATCTGTAACATAAACATAGATACACTGGTCTCAAACCTCTCAAATATATTTCTCTCTGTTGCAAATATTTTTCCCAGACCTTTTTTTGGTAATAATCACTGGGCAATATTTAGTGCTGGGCTGTGTGCATAGCCCTAAAAGAAATGTGATGATGGTCATTTGGGGGCAGAAACTGGATCCCATTCATTGTTAGCATTCTCTCTTTCAAAGGCTAATTCTTCCACCTGTGCTCTGGCTTACCCCTTCTCCACTCTTGAAACCTGTTCCAACAGTTATATCCTTTCTCGTTTGCCTCCTTATCTCTCTCCTTCTCTGGGCTCCTTTCTCACAACTATCTTTAGTTCAACAAATGCCAATTAAACATCTACCATATACCTAACAAAATGCTGGGCACTAGGACAGATGTAAAGATACCAAGACATTGTCTTGCCCTCTAGATTGAAGAAGCTCAGTGTATAGTTTAGGGATTTGACATGTAAACAAAATACTAAAGAAACTTTTTGTGAGATTAGAGGCATCTAATAGTTGCCAATGGAATGAATGTGGTCAAGTATCTCATCAAATTTAAAGCAATTATAGGCCCTCCATTCTTACTTTAATTATACAGCTTCTCAAAGTAATATTAGCTGAAAAAGTATTTGCAAAGTCTCCTTCGGGGAATGGTGAGAAGGGGGGAAAACTCAACTTCCCCAAGTTGAATTCTTGATATTCTCACAAGCAGTACAACCAAAGCTATAGGCTGAGCCCCCAATCTTGGGGGTTGTTCATATGAAACTTAACCCCACAAAAGATAGGTCAAGCCTACTTAAAATTAGGCCTAAGAGTCACCCCCAAGAGAACCTCTTTTGTTGCTCAGATGTGGCCTCTCTCTCCAGCCAACACAACAAGCAAACTCACCACCATGCCCCTGTCTACGTAGGACATGACTCCCAGGGGGTGTGGACCTTCCTGGCAACATGGAACAGAAATCCTAGAATGAGCTGAGACTCAGCATCAGGGGATTGAAAAAAACCCTAGAATGAGCTGAGACTCAACATCAAGGGATTGAGGAAAACTTCTTGACCAAAAGGGGAAGAGTGAAATGGAACAAAATAAAGTGTCAATGCCTGAGAGATTCCAAACAGGGTTGAGAGGTTATCCTGGAGGTTATTCTTATGCATTAAATAGATATCACCTTGTTAGTCAAGATGTAATGGAGAGGTTGGAGGAAACTGCCTGAAAATGTAGAGCTGTGTTCCAGTAGCCATGTTTCTTGAAGATGACTGTATAATGATATAGCTTTCACAATGTGACTATGTGATTGTGAAAACCTTGCGTCTGATACTCCTTTTATCTACCTTATCAACAGACAAGTAAAACATATGGAATAAAAATAAATATTAGGGGGAACAAATGTTAAAATAAATTTAGATTGAAATGCTAGTGATCAATGAAAGGCCAGGGGTAAGGGGTATGGTATGTATGAATTCTTTTCTGTTTTCTTTTTATTCTTTTTTCCAAATAGATGCAAATGTTCCAAGAAATGATCATGATGATGAATATGCTATTATGTGATGATATTGTGAATTACTGATTATATATGTAGAACAGAATGATCAAAAGTTAAGAATGTTTGCATTTGTTTGGTATTTAAAAAAAATTTTTTAAGTAATATTAGCGTATACATATATGTATGTACATACATACATATATTTCTTACTATGAACTCAGTAAGAGTTTTTACCTACACTATCTCTTAACTCCTTCCATAAATCCAGAGTGAAATTCTATTCTTATCCTTATAGAAGCAGAGAGAAGCTCAAGAACTTGCCTTAAGATCACAGCTATTAAATAGTCCCTAGGTGTATTAGTTAAAATTCATTCATTTGGGGGGACAAGGGTAGTTGAGTGGTAAAATTCTCACCTGCCATGTGGGCCCATGCACTTCCCACCCCCTACCCCCCACCCCCCCCCACCAAAAATAGTCAACAAATGGTGCTGCAGTAAAGGGGTAGTCACATGGAAAAAAGAATGAAATGTGACCCCCACTATACAGCATACAAAAAAAAAAGTGTTCACTTACAAATAAGAACAACAAAAGCCCCCAAGTTTGATTAAGTAATCAAGGAAAGCTATTGGTTTATAAAACAAAAAATGGCAGAATGCAATTCAGGTAAAGTCTGGCCCAGCAGCTCAGACATAGCACCAAGGACCAAGCTCTTCCCCTCTCTCTCCTTTGCCTTCTACATATTGGCTTCATCCTTAAACTGACTCTGCTTGTGGCAACAGAATGACTAGTGTAATATCCTACATCAAATAACTCATTCTTTTTAGAAGATAGGCGTCTCTCCTCCAGCCATCAAAGACTCTGGGCTTGCCTTTGATGATGTCACTTCTACCTTTGGGGTAGTGTCAAGGAGAATTGGATGCTGGGAGATAAGCCCCAGTGTCGTGTATACCATAGAGTGATTGGGAGGATTAAATGGGATAATATATGTCAATGCTTAGCACACTGCTGTCATATAGGTGTGCTTACAGTTATTAGTTCTTACTATTAACTACTTTGTTGTTCACTCATGTATTCAATCATTCATTTTTTCATTCAATAAATATGGGCAACTTTAATGTTCCAGGCACTGTTCTAGGAGCTGAGGATACAGCAGTGAACAAAACAAAGTTCCTGCTCTCCTGGAGCTGACATTCCATTAGGAGAATATTGATGGATATATAAATATATAATTTTAAAAATGAAATATTTACCATGAAGAAAAGTATCAGAAGGTATGGAAATACATAGGGATGTGGGAAGAACGTGCAATTTTTTAGAAAGTGGTCAACAAAGACTTTGTTATAAGCAACATTTGGGCAGAAGCCTGAATACCTAAACATAATGAGCCAATAAACTTGCGGGTGTCCAAGGGAAGGGCATTCCCGGCAGAAGGAACAGCAAATACTTTAACTCCTGGGTTTGCTGCTAGCTTTCAGGGATCCAGATAGATGCAGGAACCACAGAAATTTCTGGCAGTATCTCCAGTACCAAAGTAGATGGTTCACAATAAAACACCTGAAAGCCACTATAGAATTTCCATGTCTTAAGGCCTATGTATCTCTGCCACTGCCTGGAAGCAATAATACAGTTTCTGTCTTTCTTCCTCTTTTTAATCTTGAACATTGGTACTTTGGTGGAATCTAGGGCTTGTACCTTGCAAGGATTCCAAGAAATGTAGTTTCCAGGCTTCTAACCCCTTCAATGCAGGGGAAAGTTTAGAAGGAGAACGATGGAGCTGGATTACCAAAGATACTTATTGCCATATTTATGAATGCTCTTTTTTTTTTTTACATTTCTCACATCGATTTCAGAAGTATAGGTGGACATTGTGCCCTTATACTTCTTTCACGAATATGATCCCTGTCAGCTAGGGTTTGGGTGAGAGCTAGATTGCAGTTGATTTAAGACTTAACTTCAATGCATGCCTGGGACCTGAAATTTGGGATGATATTTGAAAGCTCATTCATTTTGTTCCTTCCTTTAAGAATAATTAGACCAAGAGTCTATTATAAAAATTGAAAAGCATGGCCAGTGATCTTACTCAGATGTCAGGCACTCCACTGCCATACTTTCAGGTGTACCATATAGATAAAGTAACATTAATTGTGTGTAAACAAAGGCCAAATCTCAGGAGTTAATCTTACTAGATGATGAATAACTATGAGCAGGTAATAATGTTGCCCTTCCAGTATGTGCAGGCAGTGCAGCCTTGAGGATAAGCCTGTAGATGATTGCAGAAGAGAGACTGGAGTTTATGTACTCACTTAACTCATGGTAAGTATTCCTAAGATGGTACCCTCTGATGTTGTAAGATGAGTTCACTCTGCTTATTTTGCCTGATTAGAACTTCCTGTTGCTCCCTTATCTGAAAATACTGATCTTCTATTTAACACCAACCAAATCAGATTGTTTTTGAAGGAGAAAACTGCAGCAAACTTTTCAGCAGCTTTATTCAGTCTTTATCACTGAAATTAAGAGTCCTGGTGTTTAAACATATTTGGTGTTTTCCATTTCTTTGCATACATCTTTGGTGGAAATTCCATTGCAGGTGCCTTGATAAGTGCTTCCATATCTTCCATATTGCATACCCATTTCTTTCACAGGTAGGAGGCCAAGTCTAAACTAACCATATAAACAAAGGCTCTGGATGAAGAGACATGTGATGCTTGCCCCCAAGAAAGGCAAGTCTTGCAATATGCTGTCAGCTGCCTGACCAACTTAAGGCCAATTCAAATGCACCTTCTTGCTAAAGATAATGACGAAAATAGTTGACGTAGATTCAAATACAAACCTGTGGTGCAGATGGTCAACCTCCATTACTGCAACTATAATGTGGTTATCTTTTGATCTACATATTAATGGCTATCAAACTTGAACTCTGCAAACACAGGGTTAATGTCCTATTCCTTTCTAAATGCCCTGCATCAAGCACAGTATCTGGTGCCTAGCAAGTGTTCAGTAAATGATAAATACATAAATGAATAAATGAGTGAATGAAGAATTGTCATTTGAGTCCCAATGATAAACATGAGATTTTTCCATTTGGATTGGGGATGTGAATGAGTTTAACATTCCTGTGTAAAGGAAATGGTATCTGTTGATCTCTGTTCACTGACCCATATGTGACCTTTGGACATGTCATCAATCCTCTTGTTACCTAATATCCCTTACTAAACTGGGCTCTTGAGGAGGAGGCATGGGTAAAGGGCCTGCAGTAAATGGATAAACAGTGGAGGCAGATTATATGATAGGACTTAATCCTAAAGAATTTGTAGGTAACAGTTGTTTCAGGGGGGAAAAATCGTGACTTTATCAAATTTGGGAAGTATCAGTACAAAATCAGTTGTGTACTGTAATGATTAGGCATAGTGTTATCAGACATTGTTTTTCAAGGAGCCAGACTGCCTGGAGCAAGAACACGGATGCAGCTCCAACCCTTCCTTATAAAGAGCTAAATCTTGAAAACAATAACTGCTATCATGTATTGAAAGACACCCATGTCTCAAGCACTTCACAAACTTAATCTCATTTAATCATTTTAAGAACCTTAGGAAACTCCTGACTCAGATACAAGGGAAACAAGGTCCAGAAAAGTCAAGTCACTTGGCCAGGATAACAGCATAATTCACAGACATTCACAATAGTCATTCATACAAAACATTCAAAAGGGCTTGCCTTGATTTTAGGGCCTGGGACAGAGACAGCACCTCTGTCCTCTAAGACTCTGGGCTAATGTGACTCACCATGCAATCCTCTAGGAGTCAGGGTTTGGAAATACCCTACCTATGACCTTTCGACAGCAAAGTTGTCTATTAGTGTGGAGCCACCTCCCCTATCCCCACTCCAAGATACATGCTGGAGGGCAGAGCCTGCTGACACAGATTCACTGCTCTATGCAGGGTTCTCAACATTAAAGACAACATTTAAAGATTAGGAGATTACACATAGAGATGCAGGCGTCCACATTCTCTTCAAAAACCAAACGTCCTGGTATGGCTGAACCTATATATTCTAGCCTGGCAGCAAGGAGCTGGAGTCAGAGATGCTGCCTGCATAGGCTGCACCTTTGTACAAATCAGAAAAAAAAGGATGCCTGTTGTGAGTTGCATTGTGTCCCTCCAAAAGATATGCTCACATCCTAAACCCCAGTACCTTGAATTGTGGGGCTTCTCTATCATGCTGGGTTTTGATTTTCATTTTTACCTTGCCCATAACCCCCCCCTTTCCTTTCCTCTTTTGGGACTAGAGCCCTAATTTTCTACGCCACCTGTAACACGTGGGACCCAGCATGTCTGTGACGGCTAGGCTGGGATATGGGTTTTCTATGGTACATTGACATATTGATATGGAAATAAAACACTGAACCAGCTGTATAGCGGCAGGTGATAGGCTTTTTTATTCAGTCGCTGTGTGCTGGGGGCCCTGGTGTTTGCCAGGTCACAATAGGCCAGCCTGTGGGTATAACTCTCGGCCCTCTCTGTAAGGACCGATAGCCTTCCTCCAAAGGGCCCTCCACCCCACCCCCCAACCCCTGCATTCTCCATTTAACTGCTGAAGCCAGAGAAGCTTTGGGACCCATCCAAGGTCACACAGCCCTGGGTTGGTCAGGGGATCCCAGATTTGAGTAAAATGAGTAAAGGGGGGCAGGCCACAGTGGCTCAGTAAGTAGAGTTCTCGCCTACTATGCTGAAGACCCGGATTCAAATCCCCATGCCTGCCCATGCAAAAATAAATAAATAAAATAAAATGAGTAAAGGGAAAACAGAATATAGAACTGTAATGATTAAAACCAAAAAGAGCTGGAGAACAAGCTCTCACTGGAAAAGATTGTCTTGGGTAAATCGTGTCCATTCACCCCCCGCCCCCAACCCTCAGTTGTCTTACAGTGAAGAGATGGAAGAAAAAGTATCTTCTGAATCTGTGCTCTGAAGTTCTATGACTTCATTGTTTTTTAAAAATGGATATGTCCAAATGAAAATAATATGCAAAATCCCCAGGCTTCAGGTCTGCTTCCTTTTAGGGACTTGTTCGTTAAGGACAATGCAGCCTTTTGAGGATTGCTTTGTAATTCTTGAAGCATGCCACGGGTATTGACTCACCATACCTGCCTATCAGGGAGGCAAAGAAACTACAAATATCCCCATTTGGGAGGAGATAGACTGAAGCACAGAGAACTTTAGATAACAGCATTTCAAGGAGGGCTGTGGAAAATCTATTAGCTAAAGGGATTTCAATATCCAATCCTTCCAGTTCTCTCTCTCTTCTCTTTTTCGTATACTGTCTCAGTAAAATACATTTATTTTTTGAAAAAAAATAGAATATTCAGTTGAGAAAAAAAGAAGAAAGACACGTAATTCCATCATTGAAAAATAAATATTGTTAGACACCTAATTCCACCACTGAAATATATTGTGAACAGTTTGGGCATTTAAGCTATTGGATATTTCTCAGTGCGATATGTACAAGAGAAAGAGAGAGAATTATAACTTCTAAATCAACTGTGCAAAGAAATCCAAAAATTTATTATGGATTTTACAAACCCTTAAAAATTTTCAGTAGCACAACTTCTTACCTGATTGAATGTACCCAGAAAGTTATGGCAAGAGCCCCATTATTTATGGGGTCTCTGAGAAGAGCAATGTATAGTGTTGATATTTTATAAGAAGACCAGATGGCCATGTTTGGGCAAACATAGGTGATTGGTGGTAACTACAATAGATGGATAAATGCCTCAGGCTCTATGGCAAGACCAAGTGCCACACAGGGCTTTTAGTTTCATCATTGGATGGACATGCCACATCAACTGCATATATACTTATGCTCTGCACTGGAGAATGACAAATATAAGAAATTTTCTCTAGCTTGTAGAAACTTATAGTGTAGACATTAATATACTAAAAATTTTTGTAAGCTCTAAAACTCATTTTCAAAGAAAAATCTTAGGGTAAAAACAATATATAAAATAGATTAAAGCAGACTGTTCTGATAGAGACAGATAGAGGCCTAGAGACCCATCCATTTGGCCTAGAAATCATCTGCACTTTTTTTGCAGGGGGCCCCTGCTCTAGTTTGCTAGCTGCCAGAATGCAACACACCAGAGATGGATTGGCTTTTAATAAAAGAGGATTTATTTTGTTAGTTCTTCAGAGGAAAGGCAGTTAACTTTCATCTGAGGTTCTTTCTTACATGAGAAGGCTCAGGGTGATCTCTGCTGGCCTTCTCTCCAGGCCTCTGGGTTCCAACAACTTTCCCTAGGGTGATTCCTTTCTGCATCTCCAAAGGCCTGGACTGAGCTGCTTGTGCTGAGATGAGGTATGCTGAGCTGCTTGGGCTGTGCTATATTGAGCTCTCTCATTTAAGCACCAGCCAATTAAATCAAACATCATTCATTGCAGCAGGCACACTTCCTAGCCGACTGCAGATGTAATGAGCAACAGATGAGGTTCACATACCATTGGCTCATGTCCACAGCAACAGAACTAGGCACCTTCACCTGGCCAAGTTGACAACTGAATCTAACTACCACAGCCCCTAAGTACTCCAAAAAACAGTGTGAAACCTCATAGCTCCAGGAGATGTGTGCAAACATGGTTAGGTCAGAGTACCTGGCTATAAGTGTGGTTGCTCCTGCTATAGAAGCCAGCTTCAGTAAGCTCCCTCTATGTACTTTTAGCTGGCTTTACCTCTCTTAATTCATTTAATCATACAACAATCTTGATATGATATAAGCATTCCTATTTGTTGGCTAAGGAAACAGAAGTTTGGAAGGATAAAACAACTTACCCAACATCTCACGAGTATATTCGGTGAGCCTAAGATTAAGACACAAGTCTAGTTGACTCCAACATCTCATGAGTCTCGCATCTAAATAGAGTGCAAGAGTTGAACAGTTACTCACAAAAAAATAGAGCAAACTGCACAAGACATCTATAATTGATAGTCAAATGAGGGGTAAAGACTTGGGCTGGTGGGTCTTGACCAGTGGGAGAGGAGGTCTGGGCATTGTATACAAATTCTAGGTGTGGCTATTAGAGTATGGAAAAAGAAGGGAGTATATCTACCAAGTAGGTCATGGTAGACAAAGATTGAGATTCACTGGTATATACACCGTGTGTGTGTGTGTGAAACTCTTGGGACAGAAGTCCTTAATGTTTAGGAGGACGAAATTGAGAGCCTCAAAGTATCTACTTCCAAATATGTTTTAATTACTGTGTTGCTTTAACATATGCCCACAAATTCTTTGATATTCCTCCCCCCAGCCATGATGTTTAATTCTCCTTCCCTTGAGTGTAGGCTAGATTTAGTGATGCTTCTGACAAATAACATATGGATGTGGAAAAATAGAAAATACCTGGAAGACACCAGCTTAACCAAGTGATCAAATTTAACATCACCAGTAATAAGGCATGTTGACATGATGTACGTCCTAATACGGTAAATAGTCAATAGTGTTGTTCTACTGTTAATTTCTTAGTTTTGACTGAAGTACCGTGGTTATGTAAGATGTTAACATTAAGGGAAGCTGGACGAAGTATATCTGGGAACTCTCTCTACTGCATTTGTATATATTCTATAAGTCTATAATTATTTCAAAATTAAGAGCTTTTTAAAAGTGATGCTTGGAATATGAATGGGAGAAGAAGAGTAGAAAGTGTTTCCAGTTGCGGAATTAGTTTGGATAAAGGCTCAAAGGTTGGATGTATGAGAGGAGTTTTGAGGATGAGATTGTTAAGCCAGTTTATAATAGGCCAAGGAACTAAGTACATAAAAGGAATCAACAAAACCTAAGTCTGGAAAGGTACTTTGGGTCCAGGTTTCAAAGGTTCCTAGGTTCAAAGATTGAGAAATTTGGATTTGCAAAAAAGTATCTAAACCTCTCTACTTCCAAAAAAGCTGCTAAATTGGTAACAAAATGGAACAGAGAGCCAAAATGAAGCAGAAGAAATAAATATTACAAGATAGAAGTATTAAGCTAAATACCATCATGGGGCACTGAATTAAGCTTTTCTGACAATTAGTGATTGGCAAAAAATAAATATATTTATTATTTTATTATTTGCAGAAGCAAAAATACCTTCTTTCTGTTATCACTTTTGAAGTAGTGTGGTTTGAAGCTGCATGTACCCCAGAAAAACATGCTCCTAAATTTAGTCCACTCCTGTGGGTATGAACCCATTGTTTAGTAGAAACTTTTGATGAGCTACTTCAGATAAGGTATGGCCCACCTCTTTCAGGATGAGTCTTAATCCTATTACTAGGGTTCTTTATAAGCTGAGTAAAATTCAGGTAGAGAGAAAACCACAGAAAGCAAAATGCTGGACATCAATGGAACCCAGAAGAGAAGGGATTAGACCAGGAGATGCCACTATGTGCGTTGCCATGTGATGGAGGAACCAAGGATTGCCAGCAGCCAGCCCTAGAATGCCACAGTCTTCAGGGAAAAACAGAGCTTTCATGACATCCTAGTTTGGACTTTCTTTCAGCCTTAAAACTATAAGCTAATAAATTCCCTTTTTATGAAACAGGGAAAGGCTGTTCAGATAGATGATCCTTGTACAGGTCTTTTTAAAAGGGCTTCATGTCTACAATCAAATAATAGCTCAATGAAGACATTCCTGCAAAGTCTGAGATGATGTGAGCCAACCAGTTTATGACTATCTAAAAAAATGCTACAAAGAATCAAAAAGAATGAATAGTTATGCACAATTTGACCATACCTCTCTCTTACTAAAAAGTCTCCAATGATTCTCCATTATCTATAGATTTAAACCTAAATATTCTATAGTAGAAAAGCTGTCCTCAGAGATTTGTTAGAGAAGTTTATCAACTACGCATAGTCCTGACTGTGCCAAATTTTTTTATGTTGCTGACTTTGGCTATTGACAAGTATCTAATGGATTTGTTAAAGAAGGTGTGGAAGGTAGCTAGGCTGGATGGGACTTGGAAAGGCCTATATGCTAGAGGCCAGTGGGTTCTCAGCATCAGGTGATATGGTTCTTAGCATAGGTTTTCCATAGAAAGGTAAGCACAGGAATGAAAAGAGTTATGGATATGATGTACCTTCATTAATTTATTCAAAAAATGTTTATTGAATACTACGATGTTTGGAGCCATGTATCCCAGAAAACCGTGTTCTTAAAATTAATCCATTCCTGTGGGTTAAACCCATTTTAAGTAGGAGATTTTGATGAGGTTACCTCAGTTACAGAGTGGCCCAAATCAATAAGGATGGTTCTTAATCCTATTACTGGAGTCCTTTATAAGTGGAATGACATTCAGACAGAGAGAAAGCCACAGGAACGAAGAAGCTAAAAGTCAACAAAACACAGAAGAGAAGGGAGAGACCAAAAGAGGCTGCCATGTACATTGCTATGTTACTGAGAAGCCCATGCCAGAATGCCAGTCCTCAGGACAAAGCATTACCTTCTCCTAACCTCAAAACCATAAGCCAATAATTCCCACTGTTTAAGCCAACCCATTGCATGGTATTTGCTTTAGCAATGAAGAAACTAAAACAAGTAACTACCACTATTGTAGATGCTTAGGAGTAAATCAATAAACCAAAAAATTTAAAAAAAAAAAAAAGACTGCTCTTATGATGTTTATATTTTAGTGGAAGGAGATAGTAAAAAAAACAGTAAGTTTGAAGATGTTGTGTTCTGGGAAAAGGAAAAAAATAGGGGAGGGTAAGGGAAAATGGAGTGCAGGATCTGTATGAGAGTGGAGCAAGTTGCAATTTTTAATTGGTGGTCAGAGAAGTCGTGCTGAGACAGTGAAATGTGAGCAATGCTTAAAGAAGGTGAGAGAGTTGGCTATTTAAATGTATGAGAGAAGGTCTCACCATACAGAGGGAAAAGCCAGGGCAGAGGTATAGCCAGGAGTTGGATGAGTTGGGGGAGAGGAGTAGGAGATGAGGTTAGGGAGGTGATGTGGGCTTCCGGAGGCCACTGCAGGAGCTCTGACTTTTCTTCAGAGACTAATGTGGAGCCTCAGGAACATTCCAAATAGAAAAGTGATTTTATCTGGCTTACATTTTAAAGGGAATATTCTGACTAGGGCAAGGGTAGAAGCAGGAGGACCAATTTACGAAAGAAGCCCCCACGGAGCCCTGGAGTTAAACAGAGACAAGTGCCAAGGACCATGGTGTGAATGGCCTTGTTGAAACTGGCCCATGAACTTGTCGCAGCATGAGGCTGACAAGAAGATGACTCTTTCCTAATTTTTCTGGTTGCAGGTTTCCTGGACTAAAGTGCAATTAGTCTGGTGACCACAGAGATGGCTGCCTTCCCTGCCCATCCAGCCTCAGTTCTGTGGTTATATGGGGCCACCATATTTTCACTTTCTTTGAAGACACAGAGAGTCATTAAAATCTCTTCTGTGGCTTTTTTCTCAGGGTGGAGACCCCCACAGCAGCCTCTTTTCCTGGAAAGAGTTTTATGTTTGGCTCTTGGGGCTGGGGAAAGTGAGCAGTAAGGCATCTATTTGGGCAACTCCAGTCTGTCTCCTGGATCCCAACACTGTCATGGTAGGGAAAGCATATCCCTGGTGCCCCAGCTCATACGACTGAAGAGAGCTTAGGGAGGTTAAAACTAGCTTATCCCCAGATAGAATTTAGAGCAATGCTGTGCAATAGAAATATAACGCAAGCCACATGTGTAACTTTAAATTGTCTAGAAGTTACATTCTTAAAAGCAAAAAGAAACAGGTGAAATTAATTATAATTATAAATTTTATTCAACCCTGTATATCAAAGCTATTATGTTAGCATGCAATCAATATAAAAAAAAAGCTTAATGAGTAATTTTGCATTCTTTTTCATGCTAAATCTTCAAAATCTGGTGGTTATTTTATACTTTCCAGACATTTCAATCCAGACTAGCCCCATTTCAAATCCTCAATAGCCACATGTGGCTAAGGCTACTGCATCGGACAGCACAATTCTAGAGCTACAGATCCCAAGAAGCCTGTATTTCTCAAGGCCAACCAGCTTTACACACAACTATTTTGTGCATCAAGTACTAATGATATGTAGGACTCGCATTATGAATATGAAATATGAAATATTGGTATTACATGGTATAAGGGAAGAAGAGACACCTAGATTACATCCTACCCTCAACTGCCATCCACCCCTTACTCCCCACATCAAAGACATATATAAATGGAAAACAGCTTTGTAGGCAGAGAAGTGTTGTTCTAGTTTGCTAGCTGCCAGAATGCAATATACCAGAAATGGAACGGCTTTTAACAAGGGGAATTTAATAAGTTGCTAGTTTATAGTTCTAAGGCTGAGAAAATGTCCCAATTAAAACAAGTCTATAGAAATGTCCAATCAAAGGCATCTGGGGAAAGATACCTTGGTTCAAGAAGGCCAATGAAGTTCAGGGTTTCTCTCTCAAGTAAGAAGGCACATGGTAAACACAGTCAGGGCTTCTTTCTCGGCTGGAAGGGCACATGGCAAATACGGCATCATCTGCTAGTGTCTTCTCCTGGCTTCCTGTTTCATGAAGCTCCCCGGGAGGCATTTTCCTTCTTCATCTCCAAAGGTTGCTGGCTCGTGGACTCTGCATCTCATGGCTTCATTGTTCTGCTCTCTCTGAAGTCTCTCATTCTCCAAAATGTTTCCTCTTTTATAGGACTTCAGAAACTAATCAAGACCCACTCAAATGGGTGGAGACATATTTCCAGGTCCTGACCCAGCCAAAATGCATTAAAAAGCGAAAAGGCACCCAAAGAGCAAAAGGTCTCAAGTGACAGTGGTGCTGGGCTCACTCTAGGGGTTTAATCTCAGGAAGATGTAAGTTTCCAGCTTGGGGTAAACACATCTTTATCGAGCCAGCTTTTTTCCAGTTACCACTGTCAGGGTAATTTATGGCTAAATTCTGGTGTGTTTTTCATCAGGACAATTTATTTCGAGGTCCTGTCAAGGGTCTCTATATTGCCTGTCAGTGATTACTGGTCCCTGCTGGAATCTCTCCATCAAACACAGCCAACAAAGCAAAAGCTTGGGCTTGACCAGGTGTTTGTACTTGGTGGGTTGCAAGGTGTGAAAAAGGCTGAATCTACAAAGATGTGGAGGGCAATAAAGGGAAGAGTGAAGTAAATATATATTATTTTACATACTTTTACTATACTATACGAGTAAAATCTATTTTGACCTCCCCCCCTTTGTTGAGTGAATAAATGATGTAACTAAAACATTTTATTATTCTTAAGCCCAAGACAAAAATCTGTTCATATCATGCGCCTTTCACGAAGCCAAGTTATAGAATTCTGAAGACTATAATTGGATCAAGTGACCCTAAAAGTCCCTGACAGAGACGCTATGATTTTGTAATTTGACTAGAAATGTGCTAATGAGATCAAATATCAATAGGTCTGAAAAATACAAGCTTTGATTTTTTTTTTTTTTTTGCTTTTCTTCTTTTCCACCAAATTATTTTATTTAGATAAATCTGGCTAACAACAAATACATGTATAAATCTGGGTAATTTTTTCTTACTCAATTGCTATCATTTCCTCCTGTTTACCATTCCCGTAATTTTCTCTGGCAATGTTTTTCCTTTGACTTGAACATTGGAACTCTACAGGTTTGGAACCTAATGTGGGTATAAACTCTTATTGGAGTAGCACTTGGGAAAGCAATCCTAGAAAAGGCAAGTTTTAACAACTGCAGTGGCCTGACAGAGTTAAACATCCATTTGCAATGTGACAGTGCCCCATACTGAATGGCTTCGGATCATGAGAATGTCTTCTCTTGGGTCCCATGACCCAGTAGGATATTTGTATTTGTGCAAACACCAATCCATTTAAGCTTTCAATAAATACAAAGCACCATTTTAAACCATTTCAGTAGAATAAAAAAAATTGCATGTTTATTGGCCTGTTTTGCATCTTGAACTGGCTTGGAAGGCTGTTCATAGAAGAGAAGATGAAACTGTTGATTGGTTGCTACTCCAAGCTCTTTAGACTTCAGGACTTTCCGCTCTTCAAGCCTCAGCAGACTTTTTGCAGCAATAATGGTACTCTTCATTAGCATTGCCACTGTCAGGAGACTGACATCCCCAGGGACTGGAGTGATATAATTGGCTTCCTTCCTGCCTTCTTCAAAATTCACATCACCAACTAACTTGGGCTTAGAGGTTACCGCATCTTCAGCTCTGTTTATTCCAACATCAATGATGTCCATCCTTGGTCATAACTGCTGTGATCAGATTTGGAATATCTGCAAGGGGATACCACAATATCTGCAAGCATTGTATGTTTCTGCAACTGTACTTTGGGACCATAGTGATGAGGTATTGTAACAGTGGCATCTCCTCCAGGTAGTAACATTGAGGTGGACATTCGAACATTCTTTGACCTTCCAGCCACAACCACATTCTTCCCTAGCACTGGAATTCCAGTTCACTTTATTATTTCTCACATGCCCCATGGGATAGCAGGGAGCATGGAATATTGGTCCAAACACGAATTCACCCTACATTAATTTCATGAAAGCCGTCAACATCCTTGTCTGAAGGAGCAGACTCGCAAATCTTTCATTAGTGTGCTCTAAAGGGGGCAGCTGAACAAGGAGGCTATCTACACTCTCATCATTACTTAGATTATAGATAGAATTCAGTTCTTCCTCTGAAATCAAAGCTAGTTTCAAAATCATTTCTTTGATGATTCCCACATCCACGGCTGCCCAGATCTTGTTGAGGACCTAGGAGTGATGGCAGGGTTCTTGCCAACCAGAACCACACTCAGGAGTGGCTGCCTGTTGCCTGAGGCTACCCACTCTTTCACCTCCTGCCTCACTTCCTGCTTGATCTGCTGGACAAGTTTCTTACCAGTCATGATAACAGCTTCATTTTGGAGGCAGCAGCTCTACTCGGCAAGGAAGAACTTCTGTGGTTTGGGCTGTTACATAAAGCACTGAATGGGGTGCAGTCCCCATTAGACTCTGGTCCTGGATCCCTGTGAACTGAACAATCACTTCACCTCCAGGGACCATGGGATTCACAACTGGACTTAATGACCTGTAGAATTCATTTGGTTCTGCCTCTTTTATATAAGCTAAAATGGAGACACTGCCCCTGGCCACATCTTTGCTCAAGGGTTGTGAAAAATACCTTT
Organism: Myrmecophaga tridactyla; assembly: GCA_004026745.1. Classification (NCBI taxonomy): domain Eukaryota; kingdom Metazoa; phylum Chordata; class Mammalia; order Pilosa; family Myrmecophagidae; genus Myrmecophaga; species Myrmecophaga tridactyla. Next base: position 19,935 of record PVIY010024299.1, on the reverse strand, counting down.
AGGTCCCATAACTCCCTAGCCATCATATGGGATGCTTTTGTTCTCTCCAAGCGTTCCATGCTCAATGTACATGTGCAGAATGATTCATACTTGCAGCAGGGAAGGTCATCAAATTCCAGAAAGTTCAGGAATTCTGGGCTGCTCCAGAGAGGAGCCATGAGTGTGAAAAGTGAACACCTGGCAGGCTCAGACATTCCCAAAGGTGGCAGTCTTATCCTCTAAGCAGTCTTTCCCCACCCAATTCACAACACTGCTAGAGTAATTGCCATGAAGCAAAAATCGGATATAATCACTCCCATTTCACAAACCTTGACACCTCAACACCTGCAGAATGAAGCCTAAACAGAATGAAATCTAAGTGAGGGATTTCAGACTGTAGCCAGCTGACCCCAACCCATCATTCCAACCTCGTATCACATTACATTCCTCCATGCATCCTGAATGATGCCTCAGCCCAGTGGATGTCTCATCATTCTTCACCATGCATTTTTCCCCCTACATATGTGCTTTGACTGTAATACCCTTCCTTGTCTTTCTGCTTCTTCAATGGCATGCTCAAAGAACTCCCCTGATGTGTATGGTCTAAGAAGCACCTCTGTCCCTCATATCGTGCTACTTATATCCTTCTATTATCTTAATTTAATTCTGCCATTGATTTGAATTCATTATACAAATGTGCATTCCTTCCTTCCTACAGCTTTATTTTATGAAATCTTTGATATCATGGATCATGTCTTACTACTTTTTTGTCTTTCTCACAGCTCCTATTATATGGTCTTGATCACTGAACAAATATAATGTTTGTTGGATAAATAAATGGGAAGCTGATGTGTCTGATACTGGTGTAAGAGGGGGGTGATAAATATGTCACTTCTTAAACAGGAGGGGACCATTTAGAAGGAGGTCTTTGTGAAAGAACGAGCACTAGACTAAGATTCAGAAGGCTTGTGTTTGGATGCTGGCTGGGAAGGCAATGTAGCCCAGCAGTTGGAGCAGAGACCGCAGGTCCAACATCATTCAGGATAAGTCCAGGCTCTGCCTTCATCTTCACATGGATTTCTTAGTGTCTATCTCTATGTTTTCTCCTCTTCATATAAAGATAGCACTCACTAGATTTGGGTCCCACCCAAGATGATTTCATCTTCAAATGCATCAACTAATTACATCTGCAATGACTTTATTTCCAAATGAGGTCACATTCTGAGGTTCCAGAATGTTCTAGTTTTCTAAGCTGTTTCTAAACTGAGGTTCCAGAATAGTCTAGCTTTCTAAGCAGATAATAAAATGGGTTGGCTTTTAGCAATGGAAATTATTAGCTTACAAGCTTACAAATCAAGGCCTTATCAAGATGATAGCTTCTTCCTGAAGACTGACTGCTAGTTATGCTCTGTCACATGGCAAGGCACATGGTGATGTCTGCTGTTCTGTCCCTTCTCTTCCCTAGAAAAGCAACCATAGAAAAGGGTTTTGATGCTTTCAGCTCCTTGCTTCAATGGCTTTCTCTCTTTGAATTTCATTCTCTTATAAAGAACTCCAGTAAGAGGATTAAGACCCACACTGAATGATCCTACTTACAATAGGCCCACACCCACAGGAATGGGTCAATTTTAAGAATATACGTTTGGGGGGTACATACAGCTTCAAACCATGATACAGGAGGACATGAAGTTTGAGGATCACTGCTCAACCCACTACAACTGTCCAGCGGAAGACTACATACTTAGTCATCCTTGAAGCCAGACATCAAAGTTCTGGCTAAAGGAATTTGAGTAGAAGACACACAAGCGATGTCCAGTGTGTGCTTTTAAAACAAAAAAGACATGCCTTCCGTGTTCCTTTTCCTGCCTTTCCACTTGCAGGAATATAGAATGAGGATGAGAGCAACTTCTTAGGCTTTGATGGTGCAATCTCCTCCACCTTCAATTTTTATTATAGTAGTGTATTGGCAGCCTCATCCTTCCATTTGTTTGGCCTAAAAACTTTGGCGTTATCCTTGATTACTCTTTTTTTAAAACAAATATATTCAATCTATCAGCAAATTCCACTAGCTCTACCTTCAAAATATATCCAGAATCAATCAATCCATTTTTCACCGTTTCTACTGGTCCCAGCCGCCATTACCATTAGCCTGGATTACCACCATAGCCTTTTGTGATCCAATGCTTTTACTCAACCTCTCAGTCCATTTACAATAGAGCAGCCAGGGCAATCCTTTTAAACCCTAAGTCAGTTCAATTCACTTCTTCTCTCAAACTCTCTCTAGGCTGCCCATTTCACTCAGAGACAAGGAGTCTTTATAATGACCTATAAGGCCCTGCAAGTTCTGCTTCTGTTACCGCTCTGACTTCATCTATCTTCTTGCTGTTTCTCACACACTTGGTGCACCAAGGGCCTTTGCACTGGCTGTTCCCTCTGCCTGGAATGCTTTTCCTCCAGATATCCACATGATTAACTCCCATAGCTCAAGTTGCTAGGGAGACAGTCTTACTTAAAACTGTAACCTCAGCCCCATCCCTGGTCCTCCCCATCACCTGCTTGCTTTTTCTCCGTAGCGCTTATCGCTTTCTAAACACCAGCACATTTATAAATTTTTGGTCAGATGTTTCTGCTCCATCCTAATAGAATGTAAGCTGCAGGTAGGCAAGGATTTTTTTGTATAAGTGTATTCATTATGTATATATATATATATATATATATATTTACCATTGAATCCTTTATGCCCTGGCATATAATAAGCACTAAGTAACTATTTATCGAAGGAATGGAAAACAGAAGCAGGCAGTGATTCCAGCACCATGGAGCTGCTTTCTCAGACCTGGGTGGTTTTATGACATAGAAATAACTTTCTGCTTTTGTCAAGTGAGATTTTGGTTGCAGCAGCTGACTCCACATGCTAACTCACACAGAGGTTAAAGGGCAGAAGATTTGGACTCTGAAGGACTTGATTCAGTCCTATTACTTCCCTGCTTAAAACCCTCCAAGTGCTGCCATCACAATGAAAATAATTTCTAATTTCCTTACCAGATCAACAACATTTGATCTGATCTGATGCCTGACTTTATCTTCCCCTTCTCATATTAAGCTCCACCACATTTGTTTCCTCGTTAGGACTTTTGCATTTGCAGCTCTACCTACCTGAACCACCCTACCCACCCCCATGCCCAGATCTTCACAGAAGTGGCTCTTTGTCATCACAGAAGTCAGTTCGTGGCTCACCAGTTCATGATTCACAGAAATGTCTTTTCTGACCACCCAACCTAAAGCATAGGCACCCTGTTCCCCTGGAGAGTAAGAATCACTTTCTCCCATCGTCTTGCTTTGCTTTCTTTAGAGCACATAACATAATTCTGCACCGATCTTCTAATTCTTTGTCTCTCAGAATTGTCTGCCTAAAAATGGGAGTTTTTTCCAACAGCTTCCATCTTCTGTTGGTTAGATGCTGCATCCAGGGGTGTCAACTCCTTGTTCACTTCTAAGCCGCCTGTGGGCCAATCTGTTTGAAGCCACAGAAAGTAAAGAGGCTGTTTGAGGTAAGATGCTATCAGTGCCAATTGATTAAAATCTTCAGGGAGAAGGTAGACTCAGAGATATGGGTGTAGGGTTGTGAGGGGGCAACAGAGGCTTCCGATATGCTTCCCTGCCCCCAACTGGTGTGTAAGGTTTATGAAAAAAGGAATTTTGTCTGTCTTGTCTAGTACTCTATTCTTAGTTTATAAAGTAGTGCTTGGCCTTAGTTGGAGTTCATCAAGGACATGTTGAATGAATGAAATAACTGAATTCTTTAGCCTGTCTTAGTCTCACTTTCCTCATCTTTAAAGGCGGCTAATGATGAAATCTACCTTGTAAGGTTATTGTGAGGGTTACATCAAATAAACCATGGAAGATGCTTAGTCCAGAGAAAGACCACAATAAACTGCAAGCTGTTATGATTATTCTGATCTTGAAAAGATCATGTAACTCCTCTAGGTCTCATTTTCTTATTAATCACTATTTTACCTTCCTCACAGAGTTGGATATGGGTGAAATGCAGTAGTGTGGGTGACACTAGCCTATACTTGTAAGTTGCTATTGTCACTCACCTGTCCTTTTCAGTCGCTGGGGTTTCAGCTGGGAAAGAGTAAAAAATCCTGGCCCTCAGGAGGCTTCCTGTCTCACAAGGGAGACAGACAATAAGCAGAATAAATATTAAATTAATATGGCATGTGAAATGGCATAGGTATTAGGGAGAAGAAGACAGCAGAGGAGGGGGATAGAGATACCTGGCAGGTTGCAATTTTAAATAGGAGCAGTCAGAGAAGCCCTTATACAGAAAGTGAGATTTACATAAAGACCTGACCCAGAAGAGGGGGCGTGCAGAGTGTTCTTGGACAAATTACATTGTTTTATTTACCAGCCAGGATAGGTTAAGCTATGTGGTTACAACAAGCATCTCAGGGGCTCTACACATCATAGTTTTATTTCCTGCTCATGCAATATGTCCTTTCTACTTTGTCAGGAGGCACTGTTTGATGTTGGTCTTACTTGGGATCAAAGGCTCTATCTACCATGTGGAAAGTTGCAAGTTGCAAAAGTTGGGGATAGAGAGCATGACAGAGTCTCACACTGGCACTGCCATGTTCCAGTTTGGAAGTGACACGCATCACTTCCTCCTGTATCTACAGCCCACCACGAAACACATGGCCTCGCCCAACTGCAAGGGGACAGGGACATATCATCCTCCTGAGTACTTGAAGGAGGAGAAAACAGGATGTGGATAAACAATGGATTTATACCACATAAAATAATTTGCTTTATCTAAATAATAAAGTTTTATACAAATATTTCTTGCTGGTCAATAAAAATACATCAGCATTCAAAAATCCTTTTATTATGGAAAATTTTGAACATACACAAAACACAAGGATATTATAGTGAACTTCCTCCTATCCATCACCCACCAACACATCACTATTCTAAGAACTGAAAAAGTTTCCATGGTACGAATGTAGCTTCAGTTAGTTCACCAATCACTTATATTGGCTATTTAGGTATTGTCAATGTTTGCTACTATAAACAATGCTGCAATGAGCGAACATCCTTACTCCTAAGTTCTTTGTCTCTTATATGATTATTTCCATATGATGATATCCCATGGCCCTTCTAATGACAGCATCCCAGACTTACTTTCTGCCCTACCAACTGAATTCCTAGGTTACTATTCGTTTCCAAGGCAGTCCACAACCCCAGCAAAATGGAAGGGGCAGCACAACAGGCTATTTCCAAACAGTGTTTTTCAATCTTCAACAATATCTAGACCTATATGTACTTTAAAGGAAAGATGATTAATACATCAATTATCAGACTGAATTGGAATATGATTCATGATACAAAAGTTGAGAGTCTCTTAAAAGATCATTTAATTAGAAATTTATTAGAAAGCTCTATTCCTTGGAGAAGTTCTGTTTTTGCTAGGATACAATCCCTTATTCCAATGTGTGCTTTGAGCAAAGGTAGCTTTGCAGTTTGATGCAAAGGCATGTCAGGCACAGGCTCCACTATCTATAAGCTGTGGGACCTCAGGCAAGTTATTTAGCCTCTCTTAGCCTCTATTCTTAAATAAAGTGTTAATTCTAACTCACAGGTTTGTGACATGTAGGTAAGAGCATTTGTGAAAATACTTATGAGTGGTCTAGCATATATGGTGGGTGCATAATACAAAGTTCCTTTCCTTTCTTATTCTCTTTTATTTTCATAAAATAGTCAAGACACAAATCCTGCAGTAATTTTGAATGACACCATTCATGTCATAGTTCTCAGCAAGGTCTAGTCTTGAGGACATGTCCAGCCATCAGTAAAACTGATTCAAACTCAGTGTTTTTCCATGACACCCAAACCAAATTTTGGAAAAATTCTTTATTTGGAAAATTCCCATTCCCTCATTTGTAGCAGTCAAATGCTATTTAACCCAGGACTCAACACCTTTCAATTTGTCATTTTCAATGTTAATAAATGACTGAGTTCATTTCCTGTTTTCATCTGCTCACCGACCTGCCAGCAGCAGCCACATGCCAGCCTTAAAATAATCACATTGGTAAACAACTGGTTCAAATTATTAAGAGGATATCTATAATTGTGTTAAATTGTCAATCAGTTGGAAATGGGCAGGCATGGCTTCTATCATCCAGTAGTGTGATTGAACAAATACAGGAATCAGTTTAGGAGGGCCCAGAAAGAACATGGCCACAAAACTTGAAAAGATGTTTTCAAGTTTGGTGAGAATGGAAATTTGATGAAAAGCCCCAGTATCTACAAGCTGCCTGACCTCAGGCAAATTACTTAGTCTTGCTCTCCATGTTTTCCCCAGAGTGCTTGGTACAAGCCTAGTGCACAATAGGCTTTGATAAATACATCTGACTCGAGTGGATGTCAGCAAGGGAGCAAATATTTGCCCTCCCTAAATTCATTTTTGCTCCATCTTTTTTTCTAAGACCCTTCCAATGTGTTCATATCTTTTGTCATTTGGGATTTCTTTATTCCTATTGTCAAATTCCTCTTTATTTCTCACTCTATCTGCAAGAGAGAGAGGGTGGTTGTTCGAGAAAGTTCAGTAAATGTTTGTTGAATGAACAAAAGATGCAACAGATTTTCTGCAAAAAATACAAATTGCTAAACTTTGAATGTTTTGACATAGACAGAGAAAACAAGGAGAGAAAGAAAGAGGAGGAGGGAGGGGAAAATGCGTGCTTTTGTGCATAAGTACTTATTTGTATGATTTTAAAGTGCTCTTCTGCAAAATGAGACACCACCTCACACTGTGCCATGCAAAGATGTCATATTCTTTACTCCTGGCTTTGCGATGCTGAAATTTAATCAAGAAATTTCTAAGTAGCATTCAAAGCTGGTTTCTCAACAGTGATTTTGATGGCACAGTATTTTTTTCATCCTTATTGCTTTCAGATATACATAAATCTGTTTCCTCTCTCCAGTTTTTCCATGTGTGTGAAATGTGATACTTTTCAGAATTCTTGGGTTCTTTTGGAATCCAGACTTTTCACTTCCTCCACATCTGCTGTGAAACAGAATATTGATTAATGTGACCTGTAAACCTAACCGGTTAAGTGGGGCCAATGACCAATTCCTATTCCTGGATTTTAAAGAGATTTTTTTTTATCACTTTTTACAATCTGTTTTAATGGTGGTGATTTTTTTTTTTTTTGCTTTATGAAAAGATGAAAGGAAAATTATATCAGCAGTAAAGTTCTCAACCACATCTGAGCCTTAAATTCCAAGCCTTTTGACTAACATTAACCCAGACTTCTCACTAAATTCAAAAGAGAATGTTTCTAACTTTGCCACTTCTGTCATATAAAAATTACAGTGTGACGTAAGAATATACAAAACCTAACCATCTTCGGAAGGTAGTTCCTATGACTTTGAAAGACTCGAAAATATGACAGAGAATAACAATAAAGAAGGGCCATCACTCAGTAATTCCACAAGATAAAAATAAATTTAAAGAGGAAAAAAAAACTGTACCCTCAGGGGTCTGATATTCTGACTTAGACTGGTGAAAAGGATTCTTGCCTAAGACTAGAAGAGTGACTGTTAAGTGATAGAAATTCTCCTTCCTGGAGTAGCATGTATAGAGTCACAGTGTTACAAAATTCCAGGAGATGCTATTAGACAGGACACAAAGAGACTGGGATCCTTCAATGGTGCAACAGGTAGTCTAATTATATGTATGCAAACCAGCAGGGTCTTCCTCAAATTGCCACTCTGTAGACTGCACACTTAACCTAAAAATATTATCTTGTTCAACGTTTTGATGTTGCATTAATTTGGAATGCCTTAATAGCCGCGAACAATCCTTCAATGGCAGATTTAACGTTTGGAACTATTAGAACAACCTTAGGTGCCAAAATCTCATCTAAAAAAGTAAAAAAAAACCTAGGGGATGTCATTTGCTGGCTCAAAAAATTAAAAAAAAAGGATCCTGAGGTATTTAGATTACTTTTCTCATGATTTAAGTAACTCTGATGCTTTCCCCAAGGAGCTGAGAAAAGGTTAGAAGGAAAAGAATCCTTAACAGGAGAAGCACGTGGCCACCCAATGGGTGATTTTGACGGAAACAAGATTAATTGGGGTATTACGTAGTTCTTCCAAGTCTTATTTTCGTTAGCATCACGTCCAAAATCTAGTTTGAGAGCTGGTATCAGTGGCTCAGTGTCTTCAGAGATAAAATAGGAAAAAATTATACTTTAAGGAGGCTGTTTCTGGGAATATGTAAATTGAAAGATTGAGAGGTTGTTCGGGAGTTCTCAACACAATGTAGATGAAGAATTCCCTGTCCTGAGGGACTTTATCCCCTGCCCTATAGCCATTATTGGGGAGTTTGTCAACACTAAGAGGTCTGCATTCGATATCACCATTTTGTAGAAGGGATGAAGAGAGGGAGTAATTATGAATTAACGTGACTCCCCCAAAGTTATATTTTCACACTTCACCAATGGATCAAGGATTCTGCAAAAGAGTTCCATTTGTAGGCGGAATAATCCATTAGCCAACATCTTCGGCCGGCTCCTTGGATCAAGAATTCAAGTGCTACTTAAGATGCGCCAGTCCGAGTTCCCTGAAAAGCAGGACAGCACCTGGTTTTAGAAGGGAAAGCCACACACTCAGCAGACGAAAGCCTTCTCTGTGCAAGGCAGTATTACTGCTCCCAACCAAGAAACCTGCCTATCTCCTAGTTTACTTCTTTTGTGAATAAAATGTGTTAAAGCTGGTCGGGGCCCCGACTCGGGGTGGACCGGCGCATGCGTCTGTCTGTCTGGCGTGGGCCGGCTAAGCCGGGGCGCCCCCAGCATCATGGAAGGCAGTGCTGAGTGACCCCTTTCATGTCTAGACAGATAGTCAAAATGAAATAGATGTCTGGCTCTCGAAGCTAACCCTAGTCTGGAGGCATTTTGGTTTACAAAGGCCCAAATAAGAATGGATGACATTGTCTTGGGCGAAACCACAGAGACTAAGAGGAAAAATGAGCAGGGAACAGGGAAAGGGGAAGGGGATCTCCTGCTGAAAGTTAAAATGTTGCCACCTAAGGCAGAATCCTGACTACAATAAGAACCCTGTGAGTTAAATCATATTAACCTGAAAAGTGTTTTTCAAGTCAACTTTCCCAGACACCCAGATAACCTGCCTTGATCTTCATAAGTTCCAGAGTGACTGTGAGTTTTCTTAACGGCTTGTTTTCCTTTGGCGTGCTTAGGAACTTCTGTTTTCGCTGGAGGTAGAGCCTCGGGAAACTCACAACTTCCATGACCAGTTTATTAACTTCTTCTCAAGCAAAACCGATGGACAAAGAATGGATGCTTGATTTTTTTCCCCCCATCTTCCTCTTGCCAGATTTTCCACACTGTGGAATAACATTTGAAGGGATTTTCTCATGAACAAAACAATTCTCTTAGTGAAAATGCATCATCCATTGGGCTTGGGTGAATTTAAGGACCCTGCTTTACCTAGAAATGAGGGTAGATTTGAACAAGTTAAAATAGAGTGAACAGACATGGACATACTTTGTTAAAAGTCATTTATTTATTTTCCTTTTTAAGGGTTTACCAGCATCTGTCTGCCAGGTGGAACGTATTTGAATAATATAGCACAGATGTACCTTGTTGTACCCAACAGATGAATTCCTGAAAAGCTGCACTTGATAGCATTTTTATAAATTGAATCACATTTTCCTGTAGACTTGCTTTATAGTAACAGAAGCCATTATCCACATTTGACTGATCTTTAGTTGACAGAGGCCTCTAACACTCGAGCTTCAAGTTTCTCAGCCAAATCTCTATGTCAAACAGTTAATGATCTGGAAATAATAAGCACTTATGTGAGCTAGGGGAGCACTCTACTTAAGGGAAATTTGATTGCATTCCTCCGAAAGTAAAGAATCTTCAATGCATAATGTGAATTTTTACTCATGGAATCGTATACCCTCAGGAATATTAGAGAAAATGACATCCAAACCTCTGTGCAGGTGAAGAAGTCAAGGCCCTGAGTTTTTATTCATCTCTGGCATCATGAAACCATATGATAAGAGGGCAAGTATTAATTTTGAGACTAGTAGCTTCGAACTCAAATGTTGTCTTCCCAGAATAGTTTGGCCTTGAGCAAGCTATTGGAACTTTCAGCGCCCTGTTTCATGTCTTTGAAATAGGGTTCATGTTACTGTTTTGGTCCCCTAAAGCTGCTGTCAGAAATGGGTTGGTTTTTTCAATGGAGATTTATTAGCTTACAAATTTATAGTTCTAAGGCCATGAAAATGTCCAGATTAAGGCATTAAGAGGAAGATACCTTCTCTAGGGAAAGACTGCTGGCGTCTGGGCTTCTTCTGTCACATGGGAAAGCACATGGTGATATCTGCTGGTCCTTCTCTCCAAATTGTCTCTGGGCTTCTTTGGGTCTTAGCTTCTTTCTCCCTGGGGGGGTTTCTGTCTAAGCTTTCTGGGCTTTTACTATCTTTTATCCTCTCCAATAGGACTCCAGTAAAGGATTATGACCCACCTTAAATTGGGCAATTGGGTGGGTCACATCTCTATGGAAACAACCAAAGCAAAAGGTCCCACCCACAATAGGTCTGCACCCACAGGCATGGATTAGAAGAACATAGACTTTTCTGGGGTACATAACAGAATCAAACCAGCATAGTTACCTACCTGTCTTAGTTTCCTAGCTGCTATGACAAGTACCACACAATGAGTTGGCTTAAAGAATGGGAATTTTTTTTTTCTGCATGGCAGGCACTGGGAAATGAACCCAGGTCTCTGGCATGGCAGGTGAGAACTCTGCCTGCTGAGCCACCATGGCTCCCCCAAGAATGGGAATTTACTGACACAGTTTTGAGGCTGAGAAGTCCAAAACTGAGGCACCAGCAAAACAAAGTTTCTCCCCAAAGTCTGTAGCATTCTGGTGCTGGCTGCTTAGAGTTCCTTAGCTTGTGTCCTGACTTGTATCTCTGCTTCTACCTTCACATGGCAATGTCTTCTCCTTTCTCTTCCATATTCTCTTGACTTCTGTCTCATCTCTGTGGCTTACTATATCTGAATTTTTTTTTACAAAATTCTTACAAAAGACTCCAGTAAACCAGATTAAGGGCCCACTTTCATTCAGTTGGGCCACACCACAATTTGGGATAACATCCTCAAGAGATCCTATTAGCAGTGGATTCACACCCAATTAAGATTAAGAACATATCTAAATTGGGGTAGATAATCCAATCTACTACGCTACCTCACAGGGTCGTTGTGAAAGTTAAAAGAGATAACGTATATAAAGTTATAGCACAGTATCTAGAACAAAGTAAGGGTTTGATGAGTATTTGTCTCCTCCCCAATTCCCCCGTTTTTGATTTTTTAAAATGTCATTTTAAAAAATGCACTTCTTTTTAAATTGCAAAGGTAATAAAGTTGTTGCTAAAACTTAAAGAATGTCAAAAAATATAGAACATAAAGCTAATAGTCTGTTTTCATCCTCCCATATCCCAAAACTCCTTACCCCAAAGCACTGTTAACAGCTTGGTCTTTTGTGCAAACTTCCAGAAATTTTTCTTCACTATCTTCTTGGGTGAAGTACATCCTGTACTATAGTTCTTATGTAGAACTTAAAAAAAATCTTTGTATCAGTCAACTATTGCCAGAAACATGCTGCATAACAGAACAACCACAAATCCTCAGTGGCACATAACCATTGGCATTTATTTTTCACTCAGACATCTAAAGGTCAGCTGGGTGGCTCTGTCTACGGCTTGCCTAGGCTGGGTTCTGGGCAGCAGGTTCCCTCTGGGTCTGCTCCACATTGTTGAGCTTGGTTCCAGGGTCTGTTCAGTTCTGCTCCTTGTGTTCCTTATTCTTCTGAGACCAGCAGAGTACCTAGGGTATGTGATTTGCATGGCAGAGTTAGAAGTTTCCTGAGAGATGAGAGGAAATATGCAAGTGGCTCCCTGTCACATGGCACACATTCCATCAGCCAAAGCAAGTCATTTGGCTAAGCCCAATAAAAGTGTGGTGAGGGAAGTAACGCTGCCTCTAGGGAGAGGACTTTCTAAGTCACATGGCAAAGAGCATGGCTAGAGATAGGGGTGAACAATAATTCAGTTCTCCATAGTCACAGCAGGAAGAAGTCCACTTGAAAGCAGATCATGCCCCTACTTTTCCCCAGAGCTCATCTATAAACTCCTGGTGGGCAAGGATCATATTTTTTCTGTTTCTCACTCTACTCCCAGAATTTAAATTGGAGACTAGCAAAAAAAAAAGAAAAAGAAAAAGAAAAAGAAAAATCTGTATTCAATAACTATTTGCTAAAGAGACATTGAGATTCTTGGTCCAGGAGAGTCCAGGAAAACAAACACCAAGAGTACCAACCCAAAAGTATTATTTGGGTTTATCTTGGAAGCTACCTCCAAGAAGCTTTTCCTTCAGAGCTCAACATGCATCTATCTATCAAAATGGGAAATTGGCAGCCAATATCCAGAGCTAGAGGTTCTGGAGTTGGCTCTCTGTCAGTCAGCTATAATTTTTATTCCAGGGTCAACCTTTGCTTAATTGCTTTGTCCTGACCACCTGAGAATGACAAACCAATCGGTAACTCATGGAAATATAGAATGCGCCCTCAGCTTGCCTTTAAATGTCAGCAGTGTGGTTGTGGAGTTGGCCTGAAATTTGGATATTGTTTCCAACCCAATTCCCTTTATAATCGGCTGTGTTTAGCTGACAGAGATGGGAAATGGAGGTTTCTGGGCTCATCTGCAGGGAGGACAGCCCACTGAGGCCATGGAGAGCTCTGGGTCCCGCATGGGCAGGGAGGCTGAGCAGGGCAACTGGTGCCTCCCTCTGGTGTGAGGTGCCGCCAGTTCCACTAAAACTGCCCATGTGCTCCCTGCTGACTCCCCTCAGGTTTACCTCAGGGACATCTCATCCTCGTTGTTTGTTACTCAACGTTATCTTTCAGATAATCAGAGTGTATTTATATAATTAGCCTAATTGTGTGTAATTGTGCATTGGCACTGTGTAATTATGGAAACCTAGCCTCCAACACTGCGCCGCGATCTGTAAGCAAGAGACAGTGTACATCCAAGGCAGCCACTTGATCCTTCTTCCCATTCAGGGATTTTCTCCTTTCAAGGTGCCAGAAAAGAGCAAGCCTCTTTGTAAATCCATTATCTGCAAAACAAGGCCCCTGACAAACAGTTTGTGGAAAAGCAAGGGCTTTGTAAAGACCCTTGTGTTTTGGCACTGGAAGGAAAACCATGGGAAATGGCTTGTGGCCTCTAGGATTGGCAAGGAGTTCCTTTCCTGGGCCGAGTGCAAAGAAAAGGCCCTTGCTGGGAGTGCAAGTGTGATGCTCAGTCCCTCACTCAGCATCTCACTCGGGGATTTTGAACTGAGGCTGTGTATGTGCTCCTCTTAGAACCAGCATGAGTTTTAGGGTGTAGGGGAAGGCCCCATCCTCTCCCAGAATATCTCTGGCATCAGTCTGACCACAAACATCATCCTCTGGGCCTCATGGCGATCAGAATAGTGACCACATGCTGAGTGTTTAAAGCCTCCAGATCAGGCCTGTGCTAAACATTTACATGCATTATCTTATTGAACCTTAACAACCCCTCTGTGGGGTAGGTCTTATTTTTAATCCCATTTTACAGATGAGGAACCTGAGGCTCCAAAAAGTTTAAGTAACTTGACCCAAGTTCCACAGCTGATGACTAGCTTCCCAGCAGTTTGAATGCACAGTCACTTGAGCCCAGAGCCCTTGCTCACACTATTCCTTTGGGATGAAGGATTATTGATTAGTACACACTTACTTGTAATATTGAGCCACATGCTTACTTTCATTGGTTGTCTGCAGGGTTGGCGTAAGAATTAAGTAAGGATTGGTGGAGGCGCAGGGCAGAAAGGACACAAGGACCTTGGGGACCACTGGGTGGAGGTAAGAGAAGGGAATGAGGATAAAAAGTGTTGAAGGGGAGGGCAAGGAGGGATAAAGAAAAGCAGCCAGGCTTTGTGTTGCATATGCCAGGTACAATCATAAACTTCACTTAGAAAGTCATCCTCAGAGTTCTTGCCTGACTATATCCCCAGTTCTTAAAAAGGGCCTGGTACTCCAAGAGAGGTTTAATAAACATTTAGTTGAGTAAAGAAACTCCTGGGTGGGGAATAGATAATCTCAGATGTCCATAGAGTCCAAGCAATTAGGAAAATGAATGGTGCTGGCCAAATTAAAAACAAACACACAAACACAGCACAAAAATGACACATAATAGAGATGGAGGCCCAGAATGTGCATGAATTCCCCAAAGTCACAACATTAGTTAGTAGCAGAACTATTAATAGGAGCCAGGTCTCCTGACTTTCTGTCTAGTGTTTTATCCAATACCACTGCTACTCAAGTTTATCAAATATGTAATTTTTTGCATCTATCATCATAAATTTGTTGAATTTAATTTATTATAAAATGTGGAAACTAAGGCCCAGAGAGAGATACTTTTCCAGGATTATATAGCAGGTAAGTGTCATAGCTTGGCTGTTAGTCTCAGGCTATTTCTTCTAAACCATGGGGTCTCATAAACGCCCAAGAAGCACCCTGTCTTTGTGGGTGTTTTAGCTTCCTTTCTGCTAAAACAATATCATAATACAATGGGTTGGCTAAAGGATGGTAATTTATTGGCTTCAGGTTTTGAGGTCATAAGAAGTCCAAAATCGAGGTGTCCGCAAGGTGTTATTTTGGGGCTGGCTGCTGCAATCCTTGGCCTGTGGCTTTTCCACCACATGGCAATGCATATGACAGGATCTTCTCCTTTCCTTACAGGTTCTATTGACTTCCAGCTTCTGACTGTTCCCTGTGATTTTCCTTTCATGCCCAATTTTCTTGGACTTTATAAGGGCTTCAGCTACATAGGATTAAGACCCATCTTTATTTAGTTTTGGCACAACTTAACTAATAACATCTTCAAAAGTCCTATTTACTTTTTTAGTTCACATCCACAGGACCAGAGTTTGGGATCTGAACATGCCTTTTGTAGGGGACATGATTCAATCCCCAACAGTGGGAAACCAAACATTATTAGTTCAGTAGGCTGTTTTCCTATCTGAAAATTGGGGTATATTTTGAATTATAACTTGGGAAGTAAAACACTGATATGCCCAAACCATTCAAGATGTTTCCTCAGGGCCATCAGAGAATTTTAGATGTAGAAGGGCCTTTAGAGAGGGAAGGATCCACCACCTTTATATTACAGATGAGGAAACTGAGGCCCAGAGGGACAGATAAGGATTATTTTTTTTGTCATTTGCATTATGCTGTTGTATCTTCGGGGTTCTTGCATGTCATTGAGAAACCAGAGAACATGAGACAAAGAGAAGCAGCTTGGTAGACAGAAGGAAGTTCTGGGCCCCTGAAGTGAGCAATTCTCTCACACTCATAAATCCCCCTTTGCCCTGGAGCACTTATGGCAGAGTAGTCACATCCCAGTTTAAAATGAGATTTCATAAAGGGATGCCAACAGGAGAAGTAGGTGATGCCTAATATCTTTATTTCTTCAAAGAGGAAAGAGTTTATTTTTATAGAAGATGCTCTTCAATGCTCAGAGGAAAGGAATCATACCAGGAAGGCAGAGGTTTGAGCTAAACTTTGAAAAGAAAGCTAGAGAAGGAAGGAAGTTTGTGAACAGTGCTTCTGCAAGCTCTCTCACATCATATCACAACCAAAGGGGACCTTCAGTAGGGACCCTTATGCTGGAAACTCAGAAGCATACCAGGGATAGCAGGTACATAAAGGGCTGGAGATAAGGGGTGTATGGGGAATGCTTGTCTCATCTGATCTGCATGATTGTGGCCATTAGGGTATACTGGACGTATTCTTTTTAACAGAAACTAGACATCTGACTTTTTTTTTCTTTATATATAAAAGCTCCTAATTTTTAAAGATTAAGAACTATTTACATTTTTTTTAATGCTATATAGGGCAACATCCCTCTCTCTCTAACATATACACATGTCTGAGTTCAGACTTGGCTGCTGGCCTGTCATGTTGTAACCTCAGGGTCGGAGCTTAGCTAGCCAATTCTGCAGAGGTCAGAGCTAGTCATTGGTGGTTAAGATAGACGAAAGACCAAAGTAGGCAAAGGTTTCATTGGAGCCTCTGTAGAGAATACAACTGATTTCAAGATTCATACCCTTTTTCCTGCCAGGAATAAATATATCTGTGATAAAGATGGTGGTGTTTTATATAAAGAGTACTGACTTAGAAGACAGTTCTAGTCTTGTCCCTCCATTTTTTGGTTTAATGACCTTCAGTAGATCATTCCCCTCTTTGGCTCTCCCATCTGTAAAGTGAGGCCCCCCAACTTGCTAACTACCCCAAAGGTTTATTAGTGATCAAATAAGATAATGCTTGTGAAAGTATTTTGTAAACTGTAGCATGCTATGCAAATAAGAGGGAGACCTAAAAGTCTGATGAATCAACTTTTTTTCCATGGGAAAAAGGTGGTATAATGGAAAAGCAAGGATTTTGAGTCAGATGGAAGCTGAGTTCAAATTCTTTTTTTTTTTTTTTTGAGTTCAAATTCTTGATTCCCCACCACCAGATATACTGCCTTGAACAATTTTGCTGTGTTTTTTGGCTCAGTTTCCTTATTTACAAAGTGGGATAATAAGTTTGGCTTCTCTATATAATGTTGTGAGGAACAAATGAAATTTTATATACATAAATAAAGGACATATCACAATGTCTGATATATTGTAGATACTCAAATGCTATTCCTTTCTAAATATATAATTAGAATTCATTACTCAGAAAGTCATGGCATTATAAAAAAGAATTAGTAATTAGTAATTTTCTTTATCTCTGAATGGATATGATTCTGAATGTGCTGGTTTGAAAGGATGTATGTACCCTAGAAAAGCCATGTTTTAATCCTAATCCCATTTTGTAAAGGCAGCCGTTTCTTCTAATCCCTATTCAGCATTGTATGTTTGAAATTGTAATTAGATCATCTCCCTGGAGATGTGATGTATTCGAGAGTGGTTGTTAAACTGGATTAGGTGATGACATGTCTCCACCCATTCGGGTGGGACTTGATTAGTTTCTGAAGTCCTATAAAAGAGGAAACATTTTGGAGAATGAGAGATTCAGAGAGAGAAAAGCAGAATGAAATAGCCATGAGAAGCAGAGTCTACCAGCCAGCGACCTTTGGAGATGAAGAAGGAAAATGCCTCCCAGGGAGCTTCATGAAACAGGAAGCCAGAAGAAGAAGCTAGCAGATGACACCGTGTTCACCATGTGCCCTTCCAGATGAGAGAGGAACCCTGACCATGTTCACCATGTGCCTTTCCAGAGGAGAGAGAAACTCTGACTGCATTCGCCATGTGCCTTCCACTTGAGAGAGAAATCCTGAATTTCATTGGCCTTCTTGAACCAAGGTATCTTTCCGTGGATGCCTTAGATTGGACATTTCTATAGACTTGCTTTAATTGGGACATTTTCTTGGCCTTAGAACTGTAAACAAGTAACTTATTAAATTCCCCTTTTTAGAAGCCTTTCTGTTTCTGATATATTGCATTCCAGCAGCTAGCAAACTAGAACACTGAACAAAGAAGTAAATGAGATCTAGTAGGTAAAAAAAAACCCCAACAACAACCAAAACTTCAAGAAGGAAATGAAAGGTGATAGAAGGTTGTTTTATTGTGGGAGGCATTTGGAGAAAGCTATAGCCAGGAGTTGACATTTAACTTGGCCTCTTGAGAATGAGAAGGAGTTAAGGAGGCTTACAGTGGGCGATGGGATTAAAACTTCCAAATAGAGGGACTAGTATGGGCAAGACATAGGAAGAGACATAAAGTATGCTGTATACAGGAAAGAAAACAGTGGGGTACTTAAGGTGTCTAAAACATAGGTCTGGGGGTACTGGAGGGGAGTAGAGACAAGGCAGGTGACACTAGAGAAGTAGACAAACCTATTGCTTTTTAAAGGAATATGTTGTATTTGCAGACCATAGGATGCCATCCAAAGGTTTGATGGAAGAGACATGATCAGACTTAACTTTGTAGAAAGAACTGTCTAGTTGGAGCATGGAAGAGGAGCAATTATAGAAGCAGAGAAGCAGTTAGGAAATTATGAAACTAAAGCAGTGGGGTAGAGGTGGAGTCAGAGAAGATCCCATAAACATCGTAGAGTCTAAAGCTGCATTTGGATTGTTCCTCTATAATACAGGGAAATTTTGGTGTATCATTTCTAGGGACTATTTCCTTTTCCAACTGAATAAGAATATCAGTACATGGACCAGCTTAAAAATCATCTAATTCTGGTCAATGAAGGAGGCTTTATTAGGCTTCCTGAGCAGACCAATTCTATTATTAAGATGGTTGACTAGGGATACCAGTGGTAACCTTTTATTACTAACTTTTGTCTCTCTCTCTCTCTCTTTGGTAACCTCTTTTAAAGGAATAGTATGTGACTTCAATATGTTCCATCACTCCTAAATTAAAATCAAGATGATTTTTATTTTACTCTAAAACTTAAAGCCATCAGGCATCATTAGTAATACCAAAAGGGATTGTATTAAAGTTTGCTATTGAAATATTAACATCTGTTCTGGTTTTGGGGTTTATTAAACTTTTCAAACTTTCAGATGAAGAAATATCAAGCTTAAAGTGAAAATACCCTGAAATGATTTTGTCTCCCTAGTAATGCTGGAAGAGAATGGGAGATATATTCCATCTTCACAGAGAGATAAAAATAGAATAGTTCAAGAGGTTTTCTGCACTGAGCACAAAAAGGGCCCCACTTAGGGTTGGTCTGTGCCACATAGTTAATTTTGTTTTAGAGGAAATAGCTTTGCCCAGCCAGCTCTTAAGTTCCGTTCCCCAGGCTTTATCAATCCGGGGCCCCAATACAAAATAAATAGCCACTCAAATGGGATAATCCAGAAGTGTTTAATAAAGGGACTATAAGAAAGGTGTGGACAGGATTAAGGAAAACCAACAGGAGATAGTGAAGCACCTTGCCCTTAGTAAAATCTAGGATCGAGCAGCCATTATCACCCATAGGTCCAAAGAGGTAGGGATCAGGGTGGTTATGAGCACATAGGAAGAGCTGTAACTCCAAGACGGGGTCATACGATAAGAACCATAGTGTTGGGTACAGGAACATGGCCACTGCCGACTGGGGACTTGCTGGAATGGGAACTGGGGTCATGAGCACTCCAACCTCATTTTCCTGTTCCCCTCTTCCCACCACTTTCGGTCTCCTGCAGGTGCCTCCCATTGGGCAAACCCAAAGGGAAGCCAGAACGCAGGGGAACCTGATCAATCAGTTTCTGGAGCCCAATCTCCCCGAGCACAAAGCTGGATTGAGAGTGGTTCTAGAGGCAGAAACAGAGTATCCAGTCCATGGTCAGAAAATTATGAAAACAGCTTTTTGAGTTGGTGATACCAGACAACTGAGGAGGCAATTGACGAGGTAGAGTTTGAGTCTGGAGTCAGATAACCTGTATTTCTTAGCCTGTGTTATACATAGGAAGTTTTCTCATCCATAAAAAAGAGTTTAAAAATAAAACTGATCTCTTAGGGTTAGAGGGTGAAATGAAACGTTGATAGACAGCTAGCAAAAGTTAACTGGCCCATAGTACTCATTTATAAGCTTTCACCTCTTTCTTCCTTTAGAGAGCCTTCAAGCACAAGATATTGCCAAGGGATATTTTAGAGAAACACATATACATTTTATCATTTGAGATCCAAATCACAATCTGACGAACAAAAATAATCATCAAATAAACAAACAAAATCTTAGAGATTTAACTTCATGTTTGTGCTGGTTTGAAAGGATTTATGTACCATAGAAAAGCCCTGATTTAATCCTAAACAATCAAGTGGGAGCAACTGTTTCTCTTAATCCCTATTCAGGGCT
>PVIY010024298.1:0-38228 GCA_004026745.1 Myrmecophaga tridactyla | reverse complement strand
GACTTCCAATTTAATAACAACAGCCTGGTCCTAAACATGAAGCTGTTACTTCCAACTGCCTCCGAGACAACACCTCTTTTTCATATTTCGTAGATTCTTCAAACTGAACATGTCCAAAATCTCTATCTCCTCCCAAATTTGCTATTCTTCCCTATGTCCTACCATAGATATGGCACCATCAACCATGTAAGTCTTATGTGGAAGGCAGTTTGGTGTTTCCTCAGGAAGCTAGGTGTAGAACTACTATAGGACCCAGCAATACCATTGCTAGGTATCTATTCAGAGGACATGAGGGAAAGGACACAAACAGACATTTGCACACCAATGTTTATAGCAGCATTATTTACAATTACCAAGAGAGGGAAACAGCCAAAATGTCCATCAACAGATGAGTGGCTAAACAAACTGTGGTATATACAAACGATGAAATGTTATGCTGCTGTAAAACAGAATAAATTATGAAGTATGTAACAACATGGGTGGACCTTAAGGACATTATGATGAGTGAGATTAGCCAGAAACAAAAGGACAAATACTGTATGGTCTCACAGATAAAAACTGACATTAGTGAATGAACTTGGAGAATTTCAGTTGGTAACAGAGACCATCAGGAGATAGAAATAGATTAGACAATGGGTAATTGGAGCTGAAGGGATACAGATTGTGCAACACGACTGATTGTAAAAATTCAGATATGGATAGCACAATACTATCTAACTGTAATACAATTATGTTAGAACACTGAACAAAGCTGAATGTGAGAATGATAGAGGGAGTAGAGCTGGCGACACTAATGAAATCAGAAGGCAAGATAAACGATAAAGACTGAGATGGTATAAGCTAGGAATGCCTAGAGTGTATAATGATAGTGACTAAATATATGAATTTAAAAATGTTTTTGTATGAGGAAGAATAAAGGAATGTAAACACTGCAGGGTGTTGAAAATAGATGGTAATTAATATTTTAAAACTTTAACTTATGTGTGAGACTAAAGCAAAAAAATGTTTATTTGGTACAAAATTTATATTTTGACTAGTGCATTTCCTAATATAATTTATGTGAACAGTTTAACTGAACACCATAAGTACATGGAATCTTGAGTAGGGCATAAGATTTTGTTGGTTTGTCCAGAGTGATGCCCCGATAAATCCCAGAGTGATTTGAACAGTGAATAAAAAAGTACTTGCGAAGTCCCCTTGGGGGAATAGTGAGAAAGGGGGAAAATTCAACTTCCCCAAGTGGAGAATTCTTGATATTCTCACAAGCAGTGGGAACAACCAAAGCAATAGGCTGAGACCCCAATCTTGAGGTTTGTTCATATGAAACTTAACCCCACAAAGAATAGGTCAAGTGTACTTAAAATTAGGCCTCAGAGTCACCCCCAAGAGACCCTCTTTTGTTGCTCAGATGTGGCCTCTCTCTCAGCCAACACAAGAAGCAAACTCACTGCATCCCCCTCTGTACGTGGGACATGACTCCCAGGGGTGTGGACCTTCCTGGTAATGTGGGACAGAAATTCTAGAATGAGCTGGGACTCAGCATCAAGGGATTGAGAAAACCTTCTCAACCAAAAGAGGGAAGAGTGAAATGAGACAAAATAAAGTGTCAATGGCTGAGAGATTCCGGAGTCGAGAGGTTATACTGGAGGTTATTCTTATGCATTAAATAGTTATCACCTTTTTAGTTAAGGCGTAACAGAGAGGCTGGAGGGAACTGCCTGAAAATGTAGAGCTGTGTTCCAGAAGCTGTGTTTCTTGAAGATGGTTGTATAATGATATAGCTTTCGCAATGTAACTGTGTGATTGTGAAAACCTTGTGTCTGATGCTCCTTTTATCTACCTTATCTACAGATGAGTAAAACATATGGATTAAAAATAAATAAATAATAGGGGGAACAAATGTCAAAAAAAAAGTGCAGGTATCTCTACCTAGTCCAGGTCACCTGGCATTCAGGGGTGTGCCTTTCCTCGGACTCAGTTTCCCTTTGTGGTTTAGTGCTGAGAGGTAGCTTTCTTGTGTTTACAGAGAGTGGACAGAACAGGAGAGGAAGCCAGAATGGCCGTGGAGGGCTCATGAAGTTACTGCTGCAAAATATTTGTTTCCTGAACAAGAAGTTCTTCAAAACCATCAGTTATTTTGAATGAAAACAGCTACTTACTGCAAGGACCAGGCACATGACAGACAATCAAAACAGAAATTAGGAAGCTGCATTTTCATTGTCTTCGTGACTATCCCCAGAATTTTGTCTGAATGTAAAACCTTTCAGGATCACCACAAAAGTTCTCTGTAGTAGAAATAATGAAATCATAGGTCCATTAGTAAAATGGAGCAAAAGATCTATTCAGGACCCTAACTATCAGTAGGGCTGATTTATTCACTCTAAAATTCCATGCTATTAAAAATCACATAGAAATAACTTCTAATTAAAACAAACAAATGAACAGAAAAAAGCAGCAAAGACCCATTGAGTAGAATATTAACTTTATTTTGATAATAACATGGAATATGTCATCAAACAAACGGATGTGAAGAAAAACTTTTGTAGTTCAGTTAAGCGGATGATTTGCATAGGAATTACTGATTTTAAGTGTTAGGATGCTGAGTTGACTGAATTGTGAATTAGACTGTAAAATAAAATGAGAATCATCTACCTGTGTCCAAATTAAAATGCAATTTAAACTTCAAACCAGATCTTTGGTGAGTGATTAATATAATCATCTTCCCTGCTATGGGAAATATCCTAATTTTATCTAGATCAAATGTGATCTTTCTAAACTAGACACCGCTTACCTCCATTAAATATTGCTAAAGCTACTGGATTAATTTTGTATGGTCTCAATATTGTTCAGGAATATTATCCACTTAAAACTATCTAAGGAATAGGCCAAGGACAACATGTTTCAGTGAAAAGCATTAAGTTTGTGATTTATCCCATTTTGTCTTTTGGAGCTTTGTTATCAGTACCTATAATAGTGCTTTGATTTTTATCATTGAAGAGCAACCAATTTTGGCATAAGGGCTCACTAAAGAGAAAAATATAAAGCATTTAAGGCCATGGTATTTTTCTCTTCAAATGAATATAGCTTTATGAAATTCCCATGGTGGGGAAAGGTGTATCTGTACAACTTTGTGGAAGAAAAGAATGTCAGTAAGGAAATTGGCATTGCTTTTCAGCTGCCAACATGTTTATATTAGTATTTTAGTAATACAGGTAACTTTTCATCCTGAAATTATTTTCAGGCTTTATGTATAGCTAGTAGGCTGGAGGCATTTCTTGGGGCTATGAGTTGCTCATTACTGATTTATTAATTATATTAATTCAATGATCAATTTAAATACTAATTTAATCCATTAATTAATTAAGTTAATTTAAATACTTAAAAGTTCTTGGACAAAACAGGCTTTGCTAGTGATACGGATCACAGTAAGCTGATTTTTATTGCATTGATCATTTTAAGAGAATACCTTCTATTTCTAAAGTTTACCCTATCATTTACTGACTTAAAGATAATGCTTTTGGTACAACTGAAAATTGCTTTAGAAAGGATCTTTAGAGATTACAACATTTCTCTCCATCTTAACATGTTTTGACATAGAACATTGGCTGGAAACTAGAGCCAAACATGAACAAGAAAACTAAAGATGAGTTTAAACAACAGAAGTATCAGTGATGTTTACAATGGTAGATTATAGAAAGAAGGTTTAATTTTTGTGCGTACAATTAGGCACTGACTGAGACAGTTAGACACCATTGATTATAAAGTGCATTCAATACATACTTTCATAAATTTTGACCAACCCAAAGGAATAATTCAATAAAACCCTGATTGGAATCAATCAGCCCAGAAACATGCATAGATGGACACTTATTAAATATGTACTATATAAGTCTTTTATTATTTATACTCCTGTAGTAAAAATAGCAACACATTGAACTTGCATGTTTATCCAAGGATGTCAAAGTCACTGCAATCAAAGAAGTGGTATTGGTGTGGGACATGATTCCCAGGGGTGTAAATCTCCCTGGCAATGAGGGACATGGGCCCCAGGGGTGAGCCTGGTCCTGGTTTCCTGGGATTGAGAAAGTCTTCTTGACCAAAAGGGGGAAGAGAAATGAAACAAAGTTTCTGTGGCTGAGAGATTTTACAGAGTGGAGAGGTCACTGGGGAGGTTATTCTTATGCAATGTATAGATATCTCTTTTCAGGTTTTGGTGTATTGGAGTAGCTAGAGTGAAATACCTGAGACTGTTGGAATATAATCCAATAGCCTTGATTCTTGAAGATGATTTAAATAACTGTAGTGCTTTTAAGATGTGATCCTGTGACGGTGAAACCCTTGTGACTGACGCTCCCTTTATAGAGGGAGACGGGTAAGGGATGTTTTGGGTGTTCCTTTTTTACTTTTATTTTTACTTTTATTCTTAATTTTTTTTGAGTAATAAAAATGTTCAAAAATCAATTGTGATGATGAAAGCACAGCTATATGATGATACTGTGAACCACTGATTGTACAATTTGGATGATTATATGGTATGTGAATATAGATCAATAAACTTGCATTAAAAAAAGAATGTGGTATTGGGAGTTCAAGGTTCTACAGCATGGCATGGGAAAGAGATTCTCAAGCAGCAGAAACAAAATAAAAGCTCAAAGAGGGAAGTCTAAATTTTTTGTGGTTTACAATTCCTGAATTTCCAAATATGCCACTTGTTATCTCACATATCTACACTGTTGAAACTCAGTACAAATGATTTTTAAGTCTCAGGAATAAGTAAAAGGATCAGCGAACAAATACACAATTTGCCTTTTTTATAACTCAGCAACTCATCTTCAAAAAGCACATGGCAGTATGTCAGAAATGGCTTTTAACAACGTACATTCATAATACCTATTGATTCATAATACTCATGAGCCTTGGGTAGAAGAAGACATTTTTCCCTGGAAGGATAAACGTACACACACACACACAGAGGCTATGATGGATCTATATATTTCAGCATACTTAGATTTAACCCAAAGGTCAAAGTGCATCAATTCATTTAAAGTCTAACTTTCAGTCATTTAAAAGAACAAAGCTTTCTGTCTCCTTGCTCAGGAATGAAAACCTCATCCACCTAAAACCTTAGCGTTTAAGTGAGCGACTCACATTAGCATAGTTTAAAATGAGTTTCTGGGAAATCCATTAGTATGCCAGACCCCACTGAGGCTGAGTTAGAGGCCAGTGTTAGATGCCCACAGTGAGGGAAGGGAAGGGGAGGGGTCCTGGAACTGTTCTGTCCTTGACTTAATGCACAAAGTACAGCTCTTCTTTGTCAGGTACCCACCAGGTGGGCATTCTGGGCATTTTCTTTCTTACAAGAATTTCCAACGTTATTTGAAAATCAATTTCTTTCCTGGACAATGCAGTTAAGGGTTCTATCTTTCCACCAAATATGGAACTAAATTAGCTCTTTCCGTGTGCTTCTTTACTTCGAAGGAGACGTAATATACGTTCATTTTTGGTTAGTTCTGCTGGAAGTTCATTGGCCTGAAAGAAGAAAAAAGGGCATGAGTGAATTCCTGCAGTTGGTGTGAATTTAGGGGCTCCAAAAAGGGCTCCCGACGGAAACTTTTTCCTCCACTGATGAAAAATTCCCACTGAACCCACCTTTTTATGTTAAGGCATTAAAGGTCTCCTTTAAAAGTATAAATATTGCCTACTATTTTCTTAAATTATTGTTAGAGTTATTTTTCTATCCAGCCATATCCCTTACTAGACTGTAATCTCCTGGAGGGCAGGGTACCTTCATTTCTAGCACAATTAAATTGGATACCTTATATTTAATTAGTTTATTATTTGAAAGACTCTGGATTCAGGGCAGGTATCTTTTAATGACAAGGGAAAATCAGGAAACATACAGAAAATAAGAGATACTTGAGAAAGAACAGCTTCAGTTCAGTGGTTATAACATCCCATTTGACCTAATCTCAAGATACATTTTTTAAGCCTTTGGCAAGTAAGTCCCTACCAAATGCCATAGATACTATGGGTTCAGTGGTTCTCAAACTTTTTGGCCTCAGAGCCCTTTTACACTCTTAAAAATTAATGAGGACCCCAATGAGCTTTTGTTTTTAACTTTATTAGAAATTACAACAGAAAAATTTAAACCTGTATTTATTTATTCATTTAAAAATAATAAACCCATTACAGGTTAACATAACATATTTATTTAAAAAATAACTCAATTTTCAAAAACAAAAATGTGAGTGAGATGAATGACATTGCTTTACAGTTTTGCAAATTTCTCTAACGTCTAGCTTAATAAAAGACCACTGGATTATCAAATCTGTGTCTGCATTCAGTCAATATTGAGGTATGTTGTTTTGATTGATGCATATGAAGAAAATTCAGATTTGCCCAGATAGGGTAGTTTAAAAGGGAGGAATATTTTAATGGTCTTTTCAGATAACTGTACATATTCTTCTTTGATGTGAAACAGTAGTTTCTTAAAGTTGCAATGTGAAATCTGAAACCATATCAATGAGCTCCTTATATTCTGTTCCATTAAAATCCATGGCTCTATCTTACACTGTGAGTGGATCTTTCACTCATGCATGATTTGGGAAATATTAGCTCACTGAGTTATGCAGATATTCCAAGTGACATATGTTATTATACAGTTTCCAAAAAATTACATTCATTAATACAATTTGCAGATTTTATCAGAAAAGACTTTTAGTATTAGGAAGTTTTCAAGCTTCTAGTGGTGGACACAAGTTTTAAAAAATTCTAATTTGAAATGAGAATTTTACTACTGGCAACAAATCCTCCCAGTTGTTTTCTTTAAGTGACAGGCTTACATTGTCATTTTGATGAGATTTTTTCCAGACATCGAAGTATGAAGCACTAGTTTATCTCGAAATTGTTCTTCAAATAAAAATGGTAGTTCCACGAACAATGTGGCTGGTTCACCTTGCAATTCAAACAACTGCACAAATGCTTTTCCTGAGACATCAACTTTCAGTATCGGGAAAAGTGCTTTTACTTGAACTTCCCATTTTGTCAAACAATAGTAAAAAGACATGTTATCAAAGGTCAAGATTCACCACAAAAAAATCTTACTGCTTCATAAAGGACATGCTGTTTTTCTTTAAAATTTTATTATGGTAATATATGTATAACACAACATTTTCCATTTTTAACCCCTTTGAAGGGTACATGAGTTATATTCACAGTGCTGTGCTACCAACACCCTTTCCATTACACAAACTTTTCCATCACCCAAACAGAAACTCTGCACCTCTTAAGCAATAACTCTTCATTGTTCCCTTTCCCCAGATAACCTCTAATCTACTTTCTATCTCGATGAATTTTCTTATTTTAGATATTTCATGTAAATGGAGTTATACAATATTTGTCCTTTCGTGTCTGGCTCCTTTCACTGGGTATGTTTTAGAGGTTCACCCAGGTTGTAGTGTATATTAGAACTTCACTCCTTTTTGTGGCTGAAATTCTTACATGAAACGGTACTTTTGTAAAATAATCTGTGAAAGTTTGTGAAATGATTGGATAGCTTGGTGC
Source organism: Myrmecophaga tridactyla (assembly GCA_004026745.1). Taxonomy (NCBI): domain Eukaryota; kingdom Metazoa; phylum Chordata; class Mammalia; order Pilosa; family Myrmecophagidae; genus Myrmecophaga; species Myrmecophaga tridactyla. The sequence continues at coordinate 30,665 of PVIY010024298.1, read as the reverse complement.
CCCTGCTTTATCATGGACCATTACGCGATTTGGCAAGGTCCTGGAGGCATCTTTCCGTGTGTTTCCAAAGCAAAGGCCACCTGTACATGCAGAAATCTCCCACTCATACCTAAGACATGGTGTCTGTGAGACCAGTAATGTGAAACTCGCCGACCCTGCATAACTGTTAGGATGTTCTGACATTCTCTGAACCTTGGTCTTGATTTCCTGGAAATCAGGACTTTTTTCGGGGGTAAGTAAATTTTGTTAGTTAGCATTCCATCACCTTAGAAGGCTTGCTTTTCTTGTTTTTGCTTTATTCAGACATACTTTTCTTTGTGTAACCTCATTGTATTTCCTATATAAGTTGCTTCTTTCTCGCAGGTGGTGGTGGGGGGGGTGGGGAACAAAGGACTTTTGCCTCATCATAGAGCATCCCCCAATTTGCAAATTGTCTCCTTTTGATAAATAAATGGTCTTTTTTTAAATTCTTAAAATTTGTCTTTTATTTGATGAGACTAAGGTCTCAACAGTGTCACCCACTATTGCTTTTGCACTATTAGAGCAAATGTCAGCACAGTAAAAGAGTGAAATGACTTCATTGCATCATTATGAATATCGTGTTGGCTTGGACACCCTGCTGAGGACCCTCAGGGGCCCAGAGAACACAGGTTGAGAACTGTTGTTACAGACAAAATGAGAGGATGCCAGAGGGGGCCATTAAAGGGGAAAAGGGCAAAAAGAACCGGGAAGAGAGCCCAGATGTAGATGTTTCCTGTCTCATATACTTTTTCTCCTGCAGCCAGCCTGAAACTCCAGCTGTTTAACCTGAGGCCCTGATCCAAGGCAAAGCTCCCACACTCCCCACCTTCTAGGCCAGATCTTGCTCCCAAAGCCCCACCTGCTTACTTCTGGGGAATTTGCAAAGACTTTTTTTTTTTTTTTCTAATTATGAGTTTGCCACAAACAGTCTGCTGTGCAGCATGTCCAAGAGCTGTATCTCTGGTCAACCATATAGGACCCTTGGGTCTGATGCTGGAATCAGATGGGAGGTTGCTATGTTACACCACTATGGACCAGAGGCCCCTCTATGGGGTCAAATTCTACTATTGGCTTCATTTCTGCAGGAACACGCACTGTGCATGCCTAAAGCCTGGGCCTGCAGAGAAATGCTCCTGGGAAACAGACCTAAGCTTTATCCAGTCTCAGGGTAAACATTCAGGAATAACTGAGCTGTTTATGCATCAATCCTTGATATGTGGTGTGTAGGCTGGCAGCCAGCCAGAGGATCCACCACAGTCAGGAAGAAGAGGAGATCTAAGATGCTGAACCTCTGTCTACAAGCATAAGTTACTGGCTGCCTTCTGTGGACCATCTCCATAAGTGTCCGCATCTTTTGCCATGAAAAAAGCTTTATACCCTCAAACTCCATCGGTTGTCAAGTTTTGCTCAATCATTACTGTTCTGTGTGCCATCCTCATCATTCTAAACACTTGATCTCATTCCTCTTCTCTCCCTATTGGTCCCCACTGAAATCCCAGGTTGCTGAGGTTGTGTGGATTATTATGATAGTTAGTGTCCTAGGATTACTTGTCCCTAAAGGCCATCTTTTCCATTATGGAGCAGAACTGTAGGTCCATATACACAATACTACAGTGTCAAATCCCTGCCTTTCCTCACTGTTCCTGGCAGAAAACATGCTCTGAGACCTCAGTTGGGGATGTTGGGAATACAGGACACTGGCACTCATGGGGATGGCTCTATTGAGTCCATTTGGTTGGCTCTCTCCTTTGGTGTCTGCCTGGAAGCCCCAGACAGGAGTCCTGGAACCCTGCCAGCAGAAGAATGTTTCTGTTGTAGTTTAGAAGTCATCTTCTCTGGGAAGTCTTTAATAGAGTTCTTTCTTCCCCTTGCTTATAGCTCTTGTCACTCTGTATTGTAATTGTTTACACACTTGTCTTCATTTGCCCCATCAACTCTGATGTCCATCAGGAGAGAGATTGTGCAGATTTTATTCCCCATTGCAGCCCCAGCATGCAGCAGTGTATGGTATCTCATAGGCACTCAATTGGTGTTTATTGAATGAGTGAATGAAGGTCAAGAATAACCCCTCATGAGTCCTAGGTGGCTGCTCGAATCCCAACACCCTTGCTTCTGGAGTTGCCATTAAAGAGGCTGCCTACTCTGGTGGGGCTGGTAGGCAGTGGGGGCTTGCCTGGCAATGACTCCCAGGGCTCTAAGGGCCTCTGCAGTAGGAGGGTCCAACAGGGGCAGCCCACACGTACAGCAAATAGTTTTAGGGAGGGCTCAAAGTCCAACATCTTACCCACTGGAAATTCCTCATAACCACTGTGGCTGAGATTCTAGAAGACACACAGGAATTGCATTTTCAGTCTCTCTATAAAGGTGATTAAGTCTCTTCTTTGTCTCAAGGTAGTACTGTATAGCTCACCTATGAAGATTGATCTCTTTAGGAAGTTTGTGTACATGATCTGAAGATAAGCGGGCAATTATGATTTCAACTGGCTTATCACACAGCTAGAGCAGTTAACGGAAAAAAAATCCCAGTATTTTAGGGAAAGATAAATAGAAATGTTGTCATCAAGCAAGTCAATGGTGGGAAAGGAGGAATAATTCCACATGGGAAATGGAATGAATAAAAGATACCCTTGGCAGGTTGCTGAATTGCTCCTTCTTAGCTCAAAGAGCGAAAGGAAAACATGGACAAAGAACTAAAGGAACTCAGGAAAGCAAGAGATGACACAGAGAGAATATCAATAGAGAGATAGAAATTGTAAAACAGAGCCAAACAGAGCAGAAGACCATAGTAACAAATTGAAAACTCCCTAGAGGGGTTCAACAGCACACTGGACCTGACAGAGGAAAGAATCAGTGAACTTGAAGTTAAGACAACTGAAATCATCCAGTCTGAGGAGCAGAAGGAAGAAAGAATGAAGAAGCACAAACAGAGCCTGAGGAGCCTGTAGCACATTCTAGAGTACCAATAAATGCACTGTGAGAGTCTCAGAAGGAGAACAAAAAGATGGGCAGGTAGAATATTCAAATAAATGGTAGAAAAGTTAGCGGTTTAGTGTGTTTTCTCAAGACTTCTCCTAGGCTACTCTTCTCTCCCCAGTCTCTACATTTGGCTGCTTGAGCAGATGCTAAGTAGGCGGAAGTACAAGGACAATCATTTTCTCTAGTGTTACTGTGCATCCTCCCACCTCCAAGTTTGTCCTAGTTATAAAGATTTGGAGATATAAAAAATATGGAATGGTTTTGTAACGGTGGCAGTTACTCCTACTAATTATATAAAAGCAACATTTTCCCCATGTAAAGCCACCAACAGCACAAGCAATTCTTAGGATATGAGCATTCAACTTATGGAGTATGGGGATAAACTAACAGAAATTTGACATTTTTAGGGCACTTCCTCAATGATAGAGTAAACCTTATACCTCTCTGCTACCCTCTTCCCACTTCTCCTCTCAGGATACTGCACTACTGAGAACTAAAACCATTAATGATATAGAATTTTGGTACAATTACTTTGGTCCAAATGCACTGCTCACTAATAACCTTCTAATAGCAAATCTGCATGCCCTAACTATATATATAAGTATGGGGGTAGTTATGATATAACGAATGATTATGACTTCTGAAGCATTATATAAATATTCTTTCCTCTTTCTGGTATATTAGAGTAGATAGAGAAGAAATACCTGAAATCTCTGAACTATAGCCCAGCTACCGTGATCCCTGAGAATCACTGCAAAAAGCCCTTATCTTGTGCCTTTGTCCATTTTCTTACTTCAGGAATTTGTAAGGGCAAAGGTTTTAATGCCAATGGATAAACTTAAGTCAGTCACTAATTAGTTCCAGCCCCAATGTAACCCCTTTACATCTGTAATTTGTTTCTACTTATACTTGCTATTGAAATAACTCTGTCTCCCTTTCTGCTTAGACGTGCTTTTTGAAACTGTAATAACTTCATCTCACCTTGTTAAAATCCATAAAAACCTTGAATCCCTAGTTTAGGGAGGCACATTTTGGGGCTGAAAGGCCATATGTTCTCCTGCTTCATGCCTAGCAATGAACTCTTTCTCTCTTTGAAACCCTGGTGTCTCAGGAAATGGTCGTTCAAGCACATAGGGCAGAGAATTCACTGCCGTTGTCTCATATCAGAGTCACTTTTATCCCCTGCTTTGGAAGACACTGTCTTATCTCTTTGTATTGGGGCCTATGGTGTTGAAAGATGTGTAAAGGGACTCAAACACATACTTGTACACCAATGTTCATAGCGGCATTATTCACAATAGCCAAAGGGTATAAACAGCCCAAGTGCCCATCAATAGATGAATGGACAGGCAAAATGGGATATATACATAGGATGGAATGTTATCCAGCCATATAAAGGAATGAAATTCTGATACAGGCTATAATGTGTATGAACCTTGAAGACATTATTCTCAGTGCAACAAGCCAGACACAAAAGACAGATATTGTATAATTCCACTTATATGAAATGCCTAGAATAGGAAAATTCGTGGAGACAGAAAGCACATTAGAGGTTACTGAGGGCCGGAAGGAAAGGGGTAAAGCGGAGTTATTGCTTAATGGGGACAGAGTTTCTGTTTGAGGAGATGAAGAAGTTTCGGTAATGGGTGGTAGTGTTGGCAATACAAGATTGTGGATATAATCAATGCCATCGAACTGTACACCTCAAAGTGGTTGGAATGGCAAATTTTATTGCTATATGTGTGTTACCACAATAAGATTCTTAAAAATGCACTGTTCTGAAAAACAGAAAAACAAACAAACAAAAAAAAACCGGTACCTTGTTTCTCAGGGCTGGGTCGGCCCCGGCTTCCAGGAGCAGCGCGACTGTTTTAATATTCCCACTGAGCACGGCGGCGTGCAGCGCCGAGGTCCCGTTCTACGAGACAAGACAACGCGTGAGGAGTGAGCGCACAGCCAAGGGCACTCGCATAGCTCCGGCCTTCGTCATAAACCGTCCTGAGTGAAGAGCCCAACGTCTCAACCTTCCTCTTCCCTCTTACTCTCCTAAGTCACATCAGCATCTAGTCTGGGGTCCTTGGATACAGAGCAGTCAATGTGCATATCGCCAGCATTCTCCTGCAAGGGAAACAAGGGATCTGGTCCGGGATGCATGTGACTTCATGTTCACTCCATCAGCGGGAAGGACTTTAGAACTTATTCGGAAAAAATTCCAGCAATGCCACGCCAGATACTTTTTCTCTTCAAGGACAACGTATCTAGTCTGTCCTTTGGGTGAGCCACTTGCAGCAAGGCTGAAGGGACAGTGCCTTACCAATGGGTCCGCCTTTTAGCCCAGCTATGGAAGTTCTGCTTGCTCAGGCTGGCAGGAGAGTGACTGTGGAGTTACACAGCCTTAGAGTAAGAGGATGTGGGCTGAGAAAACCGCCCTGAGCCCTGAATTGGAGCATTTCTGAACATACAAGGGTCTAGAGCATGTTTTATGGAATTTAGTGCTAATATTCATTGAAATAAGAAGGCAGCTATATACAGCGTGCGGCTGGATTCTGGGAAGGGGGGGAAAAGAATGTAATTAATCTAATATAAGAATATAGTGTAAATACATTACACCTTTCCCTTTCCACAGGGCACATATGCCCATGAAGAGTACCTAAAGCAAACTTAATTCCCAAATTAACAACTTACAATAAAAACTACACTCGGGGTGCACGGGTGGTTCAGTGGTTAGAATGCCCGCCTTGCATGCAGGAGACCCGTTTCAATCCCCAGACCATGCACACCACCCCCCACCCCCCCAAAAAAAACACACTCTGATTTTGTAAGAGTAAAATATCATATGCAGAGAAGAATTTTGGCACAGTAGCATTTTTGCTAAGTTTGCTTTTATAATATTTGTGGTAATCACTAATCTGGTAACATTTTTCTTACCCAAATCTCAAGCAACCTGTCAACTTCACCTATCTGTACCTTGGCTAAAAGTGAAAAACCAAGCCAAAAAAGAACTGTAAGAGATGAGACTAGATACTGATTAGCTTTTTTCTAAAGCGCATTCCTTTTATTCATAGCGTTCACTCTCTAGACTGTTTATTCTGACTTTACAATTTTAACAAGTGCAGCCGTCTAGTTTCCAAACTTATGGAAGATTAGAAGTAGCTTATTGCAGGGGAGAGAAGCCAGCACACTGACTTCAACAGTTATTTATTAGCTGACAGCAAGAATGGAGTGGAAAAATATGAAGCCCAGACTCACAGTGTCCAAAAAGTCTCTGGGGACATTCAAGGGCAAGTGGCCGTCATCCACATCAACAGCCCTTCTACCTATCGCCACACATCTATAGACACAGACATAGCCTTGTATCAAGTTTAAAATAGGGTTACAAATAGTTTTTACATTTTTAAATGGTTGAAAAAAAAAAGGAAGCATATTTTTTGACATGTGAAAATGTGAAATGTCATAAATTCAGTGTCCATAAATAAAGTTTTCTTGGAACACAGCCGTGCTCATTCATTTATGTAGTGTCTAAGGCTGCTTTCACGCTGCAATAGCAGACTCAAGCAGTTGTGACAGATTGTATGGCCCACAAAGTCTAAAATATTTACTATCTGGCCATTTATAGAAAACATTTACCAACCCCTGGTGTATGCTATACTTGAAAAGTATATCAATATTTTTTCTTGTTTTTTTTTTGTATGCTGTATCGTGGGGGTCCCATTTCATTCTTTTCCCATGTGACTATCCCGTTATTGCAGCACCGTGAATTTTTCTTTGGGGGGAAGTGTATGGGCCGGGAATCAAACCTGGGTCTCCAGCATGGCAGGGAAAAATTCTACCACTGAACTACCCTTGCACCCCCACTTTAAAAATATTTTAAACCGCAAATTATTAAAACTTAAAGGAGTTTGGGGTCTCATTTCTGGAAGATCCATCTCTTCAGAATGACACATTCTCTGAGGATTCCACATGTTTGAGGCTTATCTAAGGTCAATGCTCCAGACAATGAAGAAAAGGAACATGAGTGCCTATCTCTCGTTGTTGATTTCACAAATCCTACCAATGATATAAATATGGTTTACTTTCCTATTTAGCAATTGCATTACTACTAATTTTTTTTGTGGAAAAGTAGGCTTTTCTGATTCACTCTTTTTATAAACTTCCACTTTTCTGCAGTGCCAATGGATCGACAGCATTGAGAAGTGTGTTCTTTAAAGAACCCAACAAACCATGCTATGGTTAAACCCTAATTCTACTGTAGTACCCAGAGTGGACTTCCCATTTTCCAACCCCTCTTTTTCGCAGATGGTTAAAATTTCTGTTTGGGCCTTACCTTCAAAATACCAAGAGTGGGTGAGAATTTAAGCAACTCCTCTATCACTTCATTATATCCTTTGTTGGCTGCTTTGAGTAAAGCTGTTGTACCATCCTTCACGGAGAGAGGAAAACAAAAGTTGATTGTTAGCATATGTCTGTGTTGGCTGAGAAGTCAAAGTTAATTGAGAACTGGGAAAACGCTTGTCAGAAACAAGCAAAATATGTAAACTAAAGCACAGTCTTGCGATATCTCTTCATCTAGAAGCATGTTAGAGCATGGCTAATTCTGCATGAAAGAAAATCAGACAAAATACAGGAGATATTATATATTTTAGAAGCCTGCCATTTGGGAATTCACACTCTGTCGTCCCTAAGAATGCTGAGTAATGGCAAGGGGGAATTTCAAGGGCATGTTTTTAGAGCACTGATAGATCAAAGAGGTATTCTCTGCAGTTCATGACTTAGCAGAAACTAAACGTTGGACTATTCTTAACGATTTAAATTATCACTGACTTGTATATACTGTTTTTAAAATTATATATGTGCTTTTCCTTTTTGCCTTTCCTTGTATACATCCTTGCTCTGGCCAGTCCTAGGTATCTATTTGCCTGTGTGTGTGCAGTTTGGGGTGGGGAGTGGATTGAAATCTGGTGGAAAAGAATGCAAAGACAAATTCAAAAAGTAATCTTCTGCTGATGTCATCCATTTTGTCCTGAGAAGGGCAAAACTTCCTCTTTCTCCTGCATTAGCATATCAGTCACTATTGGGGAGCATTTGGCTTATAGAATTCTCCTGTAGTCAAGGAATACCCCAACCTGCCATTAAGCTTCAGCTGGAATCAGGAAGGAGAATGGGATTAGGGAATTTTCCTTTTCTGGCCTCAGAGATTGTGGGAAGAAGAAAAGAGAGTGGGAGAGAGGCTAGGGAAGAGGTCAGGGACATGTCTTCTGATCTCCCCTTTCTGGGCTCAGACTTGGAGAGGGGAAGGGGGGGTCTGATAAATGAAGGTAATACTAAGAGTGAGGAGGTTAGACTAAGTAAAAGGCAAAAAGCAAAAACAGCAGAGCATCATCAGGCAGAAGGGTCTCCCAAGCACCCCTCAGATCCTCTGTGCCTACTAAGAGGGACTGGGGGGCTCCACCAGAGTTGAGGGCTGAGTGGAGACAGCAGGCTGAGGGAGGGTGTCAGGAGAGCTGCAGTGTGTGGATGTGAGGAGCCAGGGAGAGCCAGAGTCAGCCAGGGAGCACTGCCTGGGAGCACAGCTGCAGAGTACTCTCTGACCCAGAGAACAGGCCTCATGGCCCCGGGTGCAGTCCTCGCAGCAGAGGTGGGCAGCGGGCGCAGCATGGGTTGAGAACACACCCAGGGGTACACCCCGCACACCCAGCATGGAGGCTAGGCGCCCGAATTCCCCAATCCACCCAGAAGTCGTCCTAGGTGGAGGAGGATCTCTGAGGAATGGAACTTCTTTTTTTCTTAGACTCAGCAGCTCTGGGTCAAAGTGATTGGATGACACTAAGTTTAAACCAGATTGGACATTTATTTTCCTGCTAACCTGGAGGTGGGGGTTGGGAGAAAACCCAGGTGAGTTATCTGCAAACTAAAAACAGCTTTTCTCTGCACATCTAGGCCGAGTTAGATGTTGGGGCTTTGTCCCGGGCATTTCCAGGGCATTTCCCGCGCTGAGCCCCGACACCCCGCAGCTTCCGCGGCAAACTCACGTTCCTGGCGGCGTCGCGGTCGGCCCCGCGCAGCAGCATCACCCGCACCACCTCGCTGTGGCCCATCTGAGATGCGATCCACAGCGGCGCCGTCCCGTCCTGCAGGGGAAGAAGGCCAGGGCGGCCACAGTGACGCGGCACGCTCGGAAACCCCAAGTCCTGCGACACCCTCTTTAACGTCTGGCTTCTGAAACCGCACATGCTGGAAAAGAAGTCCCTGCCCACGGAACCCACGCCCTCCTAGGCCTTCAGCTTCCCAAGCGGCACTGTGAGAAGGAGAGGGCGTTTTTCGCTGACTTTCATAGACCGGCACTCGGCAGGGCCTGGCCTACTTGGGTAATTGTCAATATTCAATTTTTGGCCTCTAAGAACCGCCAGGCTGTGGCACAGTGTGATTAATACAGGACTGCTGCGGCCCGCCCTCGGGGAGCAGCTGAGGGGCACACCAGGCAGGGCCAGATTTGAAAAACCCTCTTAATTCCCCCCTCCCCCCAGTCCCTGTCAGTGCGTTTGCTTTGCTGGAGGTCGTGTTCAAAGCCACACGATACCCCCTGCTTAGCAGGAGGCCCTTCCTTCCCTTAGAACCTGGTGAGTTCTCTTTGAGGTGTGGTCTGACGGTGAGAGAACTAAAGCCACTTCTACTCTATTCTGCCTGTTCAGGTGTCCGGTGCTCCCCATGTTCACATCATTTTGGGGGGACTGTAGAGTGATTGTAAGCAGAATGTGACATTGTATCTTCTGGGAGGGGATGTGCATTAATTAGCAAGTTATAGCAGTATGGCACTTATGGTAATATTTTCTGAGTATTATTCCCCCAAAAGCCTCTTTTCTGTTGTCAGGCATGAGGCTGAGAGGTATTGCTCCAGATGAGAAAGGGTGGGACATCAAAGGGATGGAGAAGGGTTTGGCAATAGGGTGACTCTGCCAAGGCAGAATGGAATGGAAAACAAAACAAAGGAAACCCTCTAGTGCTCGGAGGAGGAGGAGCTAGAGAGGGAGGAGGCCAGAGGCTGTGTTTTTCTCTCCCTCTGGGTTGAGGGAGGGTGTCAGCTAAGGGTGGTAGAAACACCCAGATAAATTCCAGGAAATCCCAGATGGGGAAGGGTTTTCTCCTCTTTTTGGGGTGAAGCCTAGGAAAATTGCAAGCCTGTAAGAAAAACTCTTTCCTCAGGTGGTGCCTGAGTGAGAGAAGGGAAGTGGCTGTAGGAGTTGTCTGGACCAGAGTGAACTGAGACCTGCCTCCAATCCCCCATGGCCACCTCCCACTTGGCACCTGGGCATCCAGCAGTTCCCACCTGCCTGTGGGAAATCCGTTGGTAAGATGAGATCCCAGAGTGTCAGGACTTCAAAACCAGAGACGATGGCAGGGCCAGCCCCATGCCGGGACCAGCTGCATCTCTGTGGGTGACAGTGTGGGATGCCCATGGAGCAGAGAGGCTGGATGAGCCAGCTCAAGCACCAGACATGACTCTCTCCACCCCCACTCCAAAGCTCAGATGACAGTCTGACCTCTGAGAACTGGCAGAGAAGGGCAGGAGGAGAATCCAGAGTGACTAAACCTAACCTTTGCAGTAATTAAGGTAATATGGCCTAAAGAGACTGTTTTTTTCCAGATAAGACTGAATTACCCATCACTGGGAATGGGGGCTGGAGAGCTAGATGACTCAGTTATAGAAGATGAAGTTACACGTTCTGCTGTAGAGTGCAATTTCAACTCCACTGTGCTAGCCAAGGCAGCCACAAAGGTTATTATCCATTGCTGTCCTGGGGACTGAGGGCAAAGATGCTTGAGTGGGTGACAGAGGATGACAAATCAGGAGCCCAGAGGGTCTTGGGACACTGAGTGGTGACTGGGTATTGGAATCTCTGCGTCTCTGGAGAGATTTGGGAAAGGGTGCTGAGACAAAGGATGGAGGAAGGCTGAAGACAGCCTTCACCTACGTCATCATTGTCCCAAGGGCCTCTAAGACCTTGAATCTGAATATTATTTATCATCAGCAATTCATTTATTCATTCAACCAAGCAACAACTATTGAGCATCTTCTGAGTCTGTAGGCACAACAAGCACATAAGGCATGACTTTTGTTCTCAAAGGAACTCAGTCTAGTGGAGAAGAGAAATGGAATACATATCAGTACTGGACAGTGCGACCATAAAGAGACATGGATGAAAATGCACAAGATGAACCAGAAGGACCATCTTTGTGGGGATTATGGTGTCACCTTCAGATGGGGTGATAACTGAGCAGGGTCTGTGCGAGGTAGAAGAGAGGGGAAAAGGGACTCTGGGGAAAGGTGCAGCATTGCACAGTAGCCTGGACAGGCACGGTGCATTCAGGGGGTGGGAAGTCCTATTGGCTGCAACCCAGGGTGTGGGCAGGATTTGGGAGATGGGAGAGAGAGAGAGTGTGTGGGCTCCACAAAACCTAAAATCTCACAGGGTTTTCTGGCCCTCAGTGCTGACTTCTCCTTTTTTGCCTGCCTCCTTGCCTGATCATTTCTCTCTCCTTGCCTGCTCTGGGTTTGTTTTATTCTTTGCCAATACCACCACCAGGGGGCAGGCAGGGAAAGGCAGCCAGAGGCAACTGGCCAGATGGCTGCCTGTTTGATGTGCTATTCAGGGGTTTAGTTGTTATTTGTAAAATTATATTTATTGATACTAATATGTGGGACAGTGCTGGAGAGTTGCTATATTGGGAACAATTATTAATATTATCTATTCATCCTCCTTCTCCTCAAATATTTATTATCTTAATTGGAATAATCATGGCAGGTAGAAAAAGCCATCACCATTTCCTGGTTGTGTGACTTGAGGAAAATTACTCTGAGCCTCACTGTCCTCTTCTGCAAAAATATCAGCCTCACAGAGATAATACCAAATAAGAAAACATATATAAAATGCTGACCACAAAGGCTGGTTAATGGTAGATGCTTAGAAAATGCTAGTTGACTCTGAATGTTATTTATCATGAGAACAGTAAATAGTTGACAAAGCACTTCCACATATTTACTTTGATTTGTTCTCTCAATCACCCTGTCAGATAACGGACTGGTGAGCAGGTAGGAACTATTGGTAAAAAGAGATCTGGGGGGCACCTGTGCATTTAATCACCAACAATTACTTCTCCAAATCTGATTTTGAACCCAGAGAGCTGAAGGTAAGCTACAGCAATGCTGTCTGATTTATCAGGTGATTATCTAGCTCTGAATAGAGAAGATTTCCTTTTCATCTGTACATCTCAATTTCTGTTTTCTCTTCATTTTTCCTTCATTCTAAAGATGAGTTCATAATGAAAAGGACAGAAATTAGGTCAATTTATCTCTTTTTTTGTAGAGTTTGGTGTGACTCAGAATAGGAAAAATCATTTAAAATATTTAAATAAGTTTTGAATACTTCTTGACAAAAACATACAGTTTTAAAATATACTAATCAAACAAATTATTGTGAAGTGGAAGTTACAATGGAAATTTTTTTTTTTAACATGGGCAGGCATCAGGAATCGAACCCAGGTCTTCTGGCATGGCAGGGAAGCATTCTTGCCTGCTGAGCCACCGTGGCCCTCCCTACAATGGAAATTTAGTTTGAGGAAGATTCACCAGCTCATGATAGCTCTCACGATGTGTGTACATAGTGCTGGGAAAAGGTGTTGATGTATTTTGCATATCAGGTGACAAAAGAGGACCGCTGGGTGAAAGGGAGGCTTTGGCTCAGTGCAAGAAAGAGATTATAATGAAGGTTGACTTAAGACTAAATAGGCTGAGGAGGTATTGAGGGCCTCAGCTCAGAGGTGTTTACAACTCCCAGCAGGATTGTTATAGAAAGGATTCAGGGACGGATGGATGGTTAAAGAGGGTGGCTTCTGCAGTTCCTCCCTGTTTTATTGCCTCATTCCATTTGAGATAATACAGTCAAGTATCTTTCAATAAACTTTTATAGATAGATCACTGTATCAGCTGGAATCTAGGACATCAACCTGTCTTAGAAACTGAATCTCCTGGGGTTTTCAGAGGCTGCTAAAGACTACCTAGAAAAAGGAATGAAAAGCATTCTCTTCCAAAGTGCACTAGTTCTGCGTTTCTATTGCCTTCCAGTCCTCACACATCAACTTCGTCCCCCTGCAGGCTCAACCCAAACAGAAAGTTGTGGGGGGACTAATTTGATTCTAAGCTGGGGGTCCTGGGGTATAAGGAACCTTGCCAGGAGCAGAGGGGATTCAATATGAAGATAACTTTGCTACCAGTCCTACCCTGAACTGGAGCACATTTCTTATTGCTGGGTCCCCACTCTGTATCCCAGGTCTGGTAAATGAGTCTGTAAAAGATGGCCCATGATCTGACCCCCTTCTCCCCAGGAACAGGTGATGGGACTGAGGATGGAAGGGAATTCAGTCCACTGTGGCTCAGTGTACAAAGTTGGGCTGCAAAAAGGGCATGGCTAGCCCAAGAGTTTGGATTTTGACAGTTATGGGTTGATTCAGTTTGCTGTGGAGTAGCCTGCAACCAAAGACAAGATAAGTAAGCAGGGGGAGCTGATCAATAAAGGAGTGGGGAGAGAGAAAAAGAGGCAAGGAGGGACTTTGAGAATCAGGGACCACATGACTCACAAGAGAAAGAGTGCCATCTTGATTTCTGATGGGTTTTCAGTTCCAGTGAGGCTAGTAATGAGGACAATAGCAATACCTAACATTTATTAAGCACTTGCTGTTTAACAGTCACTGTACTGACAGTTTTACAGGCATCATTTTATTTAATTCTCACCATAATCCTATGACAAAGGTACCAGTATTATCCTGGTTTTACAGGTGAAGAAACTGGGACTCAGGCAGAGTAAGTGACTTGTTCAAGGTCATGCAGTAAATAAGCAAAACTGGGACTATACTTCATTTTCTTAGGGTGTCTATAGCTTTGATGTCCAAGCTGCTCCCCACCTAGAAGTCTGAGTCTGGATCCCTGGTTGGCTCTGACAGTTTTCCTAGGTCTGGTGTCCTACCCATGACCATTAGCCTGGGTCCTACATCCAGAGCCTTCTAGTTCCTAGTCACGGATCACTATGTACTCCAGGCATCCAGACTTCTTTGGTATGCAACCCAAGCCGCAAGGTGTCTTCTGACAGTCAACACACCTTTTCTGAGTGACTGTATGTGCAGAGGGAATGCAACAGAGCCACTGCCCTCCAGAAGCAGTAGGCCTTCCCTATTGCTTTCGGCTCCTCTCTCCAACTCCTCAGGGAACTAAGCTAATCTGCTGGCCTTATTTACTCCCACTGCCCCAACCTGGGTTCACCCCTCAAAACTTGCAACCTGGGGGAATCTTTAGCTTTTGGGTCCCAGCATGGCAGTAAGTCTAACTCAAGGCTTCAGATAGAGTACGTACTTTATTAGACGGCCTTTCTGATAAGCTTTAAGACAATACTGATGAGCACACTGGGAGGACTAGGTAGAGAGATAAGTGAGATGGGCTGACCTCAGCTCTGGGTAAACAGACTACTCAGACCTTTGCCACTCTATAAAAATTTTGTCTTAATAAGTAGGTGAGTAAATTTGGGAAAAGCGTGTCAAAGTGTTTTGTTGTTAGGAAAATAGATGAAGTAGCCATCTCAGCTAGTGATTAGACAGGTTTGACTCATATCAACTCTACATGGACAGGAGATATGGAAAGAAATGAAAATGAGTGTTTAGGCTGTTGGATTTCAATGATCTCAATGACTCTTGACTTCTTTACCTAGGCCAACTCATAAGGAAAAATATTCTCAAATTTTAAATTAAGAACTTCGTTTTTCCAAAGTCTGTTTGTGGCTTGCTTTGTGATTATTATTTCTTATAAAAAAAAGTACTAAAAAGGTTTTCAGTTAGTATCTCAGTGATAGTTACTGCAAAAAAGTTATTTCTACTACAGTTCAGATTCCCTGCAGCTCAGATCAAATGTCAGCTGAGTAATTTCACTGCAGCTCTGTTAACATCCTATTGCAGTGTACCACAAAATGTCAGGAGTCCTTAGAATGGCAAAGCAAAAATGATAAAATCAGACTTATCTAAAAATATTTAAAAATTAAGCCAGGCAAAGGTCCTTGTCCTTATCTGTAAATTCAAGAATTGTCTGACAATGACAATGTGCCAGCTGAGATTTCAGAATAAAACACTGGTTTTCAGATGTCCTCCCTATAGAATATTATACCATGTACAGACCATTTTAACTGAAACTAAGACTTTTCTCTTAACCTCCTCATAACTTGTGACAAAGTTAACTGGGAGTGGCATCACTTTTATTGTATTTGTGGCACTACTGGTATTCTTGGAACAGAACTGAATATGCAGAGTTTATACTTTACTAGAAGACAGGAGAACTTGGACTAATCTGACCTGGCTGGACATCAGGCTCTAATTGTAAGTTCACAGCAGGTGGTAAAAATGACTAGGATTTGAGAGAGTCATTGGGTTAGTGAACTTTATAAAAAGAAAAAAATTCCATTTTTTTTTTTTTCAGAAGCAATTCTTATTTTATAAAACATCCTTTTCCTGAGTTAACACTCTGGTCAGAATGCTGGACTCACAAATGAAAACACCTACATGATCTGCAGTCTTTGGCAGGGTGTCACTGGCTACTTGACCTAAGGGCAGGTAGGGTCCTTCCACCCACAGGTATGCACTCTGTCATCCACTCCACCCAGGGTGCCCTCCTGCCTGAGGAATGATAAACAGCCATGTTATGTTGTGGCTACCACCGAAAGGTCGGTTTACTCTTTAACACGTTGGGGTCAATGTCATCGTATGACTCAATTTAGATTTGAATGGATACAGTCCATGTAACTTTTGCAGTATAATCGCTTCTAATAAAAAATATTTACAACCAGACTAAATCATATGGATTTCATGCCAGAAATCGCTTTGGAAGGCTGTCCTGATAGAGACTTGATAACCTGGCAGGGCTATCGCTCACTTCTAAGTCCACAGAGGTGTCTTCAATAATGGCCTCCAAATGAAACTTAGACAACTTAAAAATGACCGATTTTTAAAATCAGTTTTGGTAAAATGAAACCTCTGATTCAGAATCAGCCAACAATTTCAAAATAAGAAAGACCGGCAAGAAAATGTTAAATCCAGTTCCCAAATGTTAACCCTGGCAGGAATGGCAGCACAACTTTTCCTAAACTGCTTGCTTTCCCAGGGTATTCCTGGGGCCATCTAAGCTTCAGAATGTCTTTAAAGTTCTGAAAATAAAGTCTTATGTTCATAGCAGCATCCAGCTCAGGGTAGGTGGTCAAGAAATACCGATTGGATGTTGAATAAAACATTCATCAATAATTTGAGAGTTTAAAGGACCATCAGGATGATCCTACCCAGGCTCCTAGTTTTCAGGTGAAGGAAGAGAGGTCCAGAGAGGTTCATTTACTTTTTCAAAACCATACAGCTAGTTATTGGCAGAGCTGGATCTAGAGCTCAGGATTTCCACCCTCAAACCTACTTTGCCTAGAGGCACTTTATTTTCTCAGGCTCCTTTCCTGTATGGGATTCTAAAGACTGAAGAAGCCTGTAGCCAGGAGCTCAGACTAACCCTAATGTTGCCATACCTATTCATTCTGTGAATGTCTGACCATATCTGGTCGCGTAACAGCGGAAATCTGCCTGGATGCCTCGGTACTTTCCCTAGACCATTATCTTTATAATAATGTTATCTCATCTGAAATGTTTTGATGAAAACAAATTAATTAGGGCAGAAATAGCTCCTATATAAGAGAAGCTAATTATAATGTTTTACATTTGGGATGAATCTTTACCAGTTATGAAGTTCTGCCTGTCTCATTTTGCAGTTTGGTCCCTCTAAGTGTCAACTAATTAATTTGCCAAATGTTAGCTTGCTGTTGGTAAATGAATCTCAGTTGCACCAAAATGATGAGAGACAAAGGTGCAAAACCTACTAAAGATTATACTGACACGGGCTCCTCTTTGCTTGGTGGGAGAAGTGAGTAAGAAGGAAGGTGGTGTATCAGCAGAGAGGCTGGGCAGGGTCAAGTCTACCGGACCCCACCTCTGTTTACCCATGGCCCAGCCTGGCTTATTCTGATGACCTCAGTGCAGCCATTATTTATTTGAACAGGAGGTGGCAGAGTGGGTACTTGACCTCAGACACCAAATACGCAAGCTTTACAAATACTGGGTTGTGATGTCAGCTTGGTTTCATAGGCTTTAGAGTGAGCCCAAAGCAAAGAACAGAACAAATCCCCATTAAAGATTAACTTTTCACCACAGAGGCCACAGGTAAAGAGCAGCAGAGCAGGCTGGATTTTAGGTGTGTGCTGCTGCAGGGTCCCGGCCCTTGCTGCATCCTCACACCATATGGCCGGACAAACATCGGTACCAGACCTTACCTGCCTTGGCTGGTTGACTTTTGCTCCCGAAGATAACAATAACCGAATAACATCCAAGTAGCCACCTTGGGCTGCTAGGAAGAGTGCAGTGGCTCCATCCTGAGAGATATCAAAGTAAAAGAGATTTTAAAAAGATAATAATCATCTTTACATTTATTTTAAAACAAACTGGATTTGAAAAATATATATACATTTAACACAATTTTCCATTTTGGCCTCCATTTTGATTTCCATCCTTTTTATCAATTAAGAGCTGAGCATTATTGAAAAGCAACCAAACAAAACACCCAATCCTCTTTAGTGTGCTTCTCTGACAAGGGAGTAAAAAGTGTCCTTTTGATTAGATCTGTCTTACCCCCTTTCTCTTTCTTTTTCCCTTATTTGCATCCCCTAACATGCAGTTTCTCCAAGCATTAAAACACAAGATGCTTCTAATAAAAACAGCCCTCATAAGAATCTCCAGGAAGTCCCTCCGTGCCCCCACCAACAGACACAAATAACACCTATAAACACAATAAAGCAATCCTGAATAAAGCCCAAAGAAAATACTCATCTCTGATCTTTTTTTAAAAAATACATTTACTAATAAAACAACATACAAACACACAGACATTCTTAACATACAAACATTCCATACATGGTATACAATCAATGACTCACAATATCATCACATAATTGTGTATTCATCACCATGATCATTTTTTTGAACACTTGCATCACTCCAGAAAAAGAAATAAAAAAGAAAAAACTCATACATACCATACCCCTCACCCTTCCCTCTCATTGACCACTAGCATTTCCATCTACCCAATTTATTTTAACCTTTGTTCCCCCTATCGTTTTTTTTTAATCCAAATTTTTACTCATCTGGCCATACCCTAGTTAAAAGGAGCATCAGACACAAGGTTTTCACAATCACACAGTCACACTGTAAAAGCTATATCATTATACAATCATCTTCAAGAAACAAGGCTACTGGAACACAGCTCTACAGTTCAGGTATTTCTCTCCAGTCACCCCAATACACCATAAACTAAAAAGGGTGTATCTATATAATGCATAAGAATAACCTCCAGGACAGCCTCTCGACTCTGTTTGAAATCTCTCAGCCACTGACACTTTATTTTCTCTCATTTCTCTATTCCCCCTTTTGGTCAAGAAAGTCTTCTCAATCCCTTGATGCCAGGTCCTGTCTCATCCCGGGATTTCTGTCCCATGTTACCAGGTGGTTTACATCCCTGAGAGTCATGTCCCATGCAGAGGCGGAGGGCAGTGAGTTCATTTGCCCTGTCGGTTTAGAGAGAGGCCACATCTGAGCAACAAAAACGTTCTCTAGGGATGACTCTTAGCCCTAATTTTAAGTAAGCTTAGCCTATCTTTTGTAGAAATAAGTTTTATAGGACCCCTAAAATCGAGGGCTCGGCCTATTACTTGGGTTGTCTCCACTGCTTGTGAGAATATCAGAAATTCTCCAAATGGGGAAGCTGAATATTGACCCCTTTTCCCCATTCCCCCAAGGGGACTTTGTAAATACTTCTTTATTCACTGTCCAAATCTCTCTGAGATTTATTGGGGCATCACACTAACCTGGACAAACCAACAAAATCTCCTGCCTTATTCAGGATTCCATGTACTTATGGTGTTAACTAAACTGACCATACTAGTCAAATTAGGAAATGCACTATCCAAAATATAAATTTTGTACCAAATAAACATCTCTCCCTTTAGTCTCACACAGAAGTTGAAGTTTTTTTTTAAACTTTTTTTATTGTATAGTATAACATATATACAAAGCAAAGAAATTAAAAAGCTATAGTTTTCAAAGCACTCTTCAACAAGTAGTTACAGGGCAGATCCCAGAGTTTTATCATGGGCTGCCATACGATCCTCTCATATTTTTCCTTCTAGCTGCTCCAGAATATAGGAGGCTAGAGGGTTTGAATATTTTTTTATCATCACAATTGACTTTTTTCCTTCTTTTTTTTTTTTGTGAAAAACAACATATACACAAAAGCTATAAATTTCTAAGCATGGCACCACAATTAGTTGTAGAACATATTTCAGAGTTTGACATGGGTTACAATTTCACAATTTTATGTTTTAACTTTTAGTTGCTCTAAAATACTGGAGACTAAAAAAGATAAAAATTTAATGATTTCAGCTTTCATATTCATTTGTTAAATCCTATCTTCTATGAATAACTCCACCATCACCTTTGATCTTTCCATCCTTCTCTTTAGGGGTGTTTGGGCTATGACAATTCTAAATTTTTCATATCAGAAGGGTCTATCACTAATATGGGGTAGAGAGATGGAACTATCTGATGTTCTGGAGAGGCTGGGCTAGGTTTCAGGACTTATCTGGACCAGGGACCCATCTGAAGGTTGTAGGTTCCTGGCAAGTTACTCTAGTGCATGGAACCCTTGTGGAATCTTATATATTGCCCTAGGTGTTCTTTAGGATTGGCTGGAATGGTCCTGGTTGGGGGTTGGTAGGTTATGATGGGTAGCAAGGTCTACCTGAAGCTTGCGTAAGAGTAACCTCCAGAGTAGCCTCTCGACTATTTGAACTCTACTTTATTAATTATACTTCTTTTCCCCCCCTTTGGGTCAGGATGGAATTTTTGATCCCATGGTGCCAGATCTGGATTCATCCCTGGGAGTCATGACTTTCACCCCTGGATGTCATGTCTCATGTAGGGGGGAGTGCAATGATTTCACTCGCAGAAGTTGAAGTTTTAAAAAATAGGATGATATTATCCTTTACCCAGTCTTCTGCTATACCTCAGTCCTATCCTGGATTTCTGATCTTCTTTAGTTTTTTTTGTAACTGGGTGTTTTTGTCTTTGGGCATTTCTTTTTTCTTGAAGAAGTGCCATTCGGTAATTTCAGCAAATCCATTGCTCAGTTGCTAGCAAGCATTCTCTGCAGATGCATCCAGTACATGCTCCCAGAGCAGAGAGCATTCACAGTTCATGGTAAGCGTCATTATTTTTAGACCACAGTGGAAAACCCGAGCACACACACTGGCGGAAAACACCCAGCTAACCCAGCTAATTACCACACCTCCCGGCAGGAACATAATACAAGCTAAAATACAAATACCCTTCCCTGCAAGCCCAACCAGGTGTGTTATGTGGAGGGTGCTAGATTTCCAGTGGGTGTTGACTGAGCAGCCAGACTCCCCTGAAGGCAATCATTAAAAAATTAGTCAGTCTGTAGAGATTTTTGAGAAGATATTTGATAAGGGGATAAAAATTTCAGCTACTCCTCACTGCGTTGCTATAGAAGATGTACCGTGTTCTTGGCAGCTGATGACTTTCAGGAATTTTCTAAAATGCACCATGTCTGCAGTTGGATTTTTCACTGTGCTTTGTAAGTTTCAGTTCCTAAAAGGTTTCAGGATCATAGATCATTTTCTCTCCCTAGATTCTAACTGTTTTTAATGGAAAGATTCAGACTATTTGGGTGAGCATAATAGTCTTAACATAAAATGGAAATTATGGTGCATTAAATCTCTTGAGTCACCTTATAGCAGCGTGGAATTTTCTATGGGAATGGGCTCTCCCCAAACTTTCCCTTTCTAGGATTATGTGCCTTTCCATTGAGCCTTATGCAAGAATATTATCTAACAAGTAAAAATTCTACACCACGGCCAATTTGGAAATTTGGAAAATTTTGGAAATTTGGAAAAAAAATTCATTTTTTTTCCCCAAAGACTTTGGCTCTTCCCACTTAACCTACATATACACACACTCATACACTCTCAGACATACTTTACCAATAGCCAAAAAAATATCCAAAGCTTTAGACCTGTGATTCTTAGACTTGGTCACATGGCAGAACCTCCTGTTGCCCAAGTTGTCCACTCAGAATCTTCAGTTTAGTTGGCCTTGGGCAGGCTTGGAATTGGTAGTTTTAAAAGCTCCTCAGGTGATTCTAATGAGTAGCCAGAGTTGCAAATCACTCCTCTAGACCATTATCAAGTAATTCAACTATTTGACCCCGACCCAGAATGGCTGCAGGCTCAAAGAGTGTTAAGGATTTTGAAGTGCAAAAGGTTGGGCCACTTGCTAGGTATTCCAGTTAACCATGTTAATCCAGTTAACCATGTCATCCAGTTAACCATGTCATCCAGTTAACCATGCAATCTCTGTAAATGGTGTTCAAATGGA
Source organism: Myrmecophaga tridactyla (assembly GCA_004026745.1). Classification (NCBI taxonomy): domain Eukaryota; kingdom Metazoa; phylum Chordata; class Mammalia; order Pilosa; family Myrmecophagidae; genus Myrmecophaga; species Myrmecophaga tridactyla. Next base: position 9,101 of record PVIY010024298.1, on the reverse strand, counting down.
AAAGTTCACACCTACACATCTCATTATACATCTGTGAAAGTATTGTGCCCTAGGCATAAGGAACCATCTAGTTGTAGGATAGCCTAAAATATGGTTCACAGATCATTGGAAGTAGGACTTTCTCCACTTATCATGAGACTCTCAAGTCACTTCATATCCCCGTATTTTATTTTTTCCTACAAACCCAGAATAACACCTGCCATAAATCCCATGGAATTACAGTGACAGTCAATTAAAAAAAAAGTCCTTGTGGTTATGGGCTAATCGCCAATTAGTGGATGCCTTCAAAGTTCAAAGGCATGTGTGTATTTCACAGGGCCTCGTTCACCCAGCCTCACAGTTCTTCCAAATACCTTGAATTCGCTTCCTTGTGTCCTTCCTCACCAAGAACTCTACAACAGGAGAATTTATTTTGGTTTTCAGTAAGTCTATGAGTTTTGAAACGGCATGAGTATGTATATATGACGTGGCTTTTGGAGCTCTGAACCGCATAGGTACATGAAATGACTCCTGTGCACAACAGATCTAAAAGCGCAGAACAGAGATCAGTGAATAAGATTATTAGGTTTCTACCTAGAAAAACCTCATCTGGCCAACGAGGTTTTTTCCCCTAGCTGTTCCAGATTAAGATCCTCCTGCCCATTATAATATTTTTGGATCGGCATTTCTGGCATTTGAATTCAGACACTGATGTTTGTTCTGAGGGAGCTAGCAGGTGTCCACCTCCCGTCCTAGAAACACACTCACCTGAAGTTGATCATGGATATTGGCTCCGTGCTTCAGCAATGTCTCCACCACCCGCATGTGGCCGTACTGACTGGCGGCCAACAGGGCGGTGCCTCCATCCTAGGGATGCGCAATTACAGACACATTAGAAACGGGGGGTGGGGGGCAAGGGTTTCCTTAAGCAGATGCTCCTCACATAAAAAGAATTTTCCCACAGGCAATACTAAGATCATGCTCTCACTTTTACCCATTTTACCTTTTCTTTCCAACTGTGACCCAGTTCATCTTAAGGACAGCATTATGTCGTGCACTTGGCTGATCTGCTAGCAATATGATGCAATGATCTGACTAAGTCAGTATGCATAATTTAAAAATTTTCCATGCCAAATGCAGGGACATCAGTTTGCCCCTCAATAAGGAAAACAAAGAACAGAAAATCTGTACCAATCATTTCCATCTTGGAATTACCGAAATAGCCTCCATTGGCTTCTAGCCACTCGACCAAGGTTGGCTTCTCTCTGCAGTTCCACTCAGTAGATTTTTTTAAAGATTTTTATAGAGCAACCATCTGGGGCCATTGCCCTCGCGGGACAACTCTGCAGTCATTACAAGAGTGGATAATACAGCATATTCCATGTGGCACTCAACATTCTACTTCATATTTTTGTCTGGACATGTGCCAGTTCGTCCAGGTCTGTTTCAAAGTGTGGGGCCTAGAATTAAGCACAGCACTATAAAACAGACGGGGTCTGAGCAGGGATGGGATCTACCTTTGTTCTGTCTGCTTTACTTTTATGTGGTCGAGGTTAGAACTAGCTTTTATGCCAAGCACAACACACTACTGACTCACTGAGTTTGTGGTCAACTAAAACCCTTAATTTTTTTTCAGGTGCTGCAGCTAAGGCATTACATCTTTGCCCATTTAGCACCACTGGGTTGTTTGATTGGCTCTATATATTGGTATGTGGACATTTGAGCTAATTATAAATAATGCAAGAATATGCAATCTGGATCTAAAACATGAATCATAAATAAGATAGTGCGGTTTCTAAATGTTGGCACAGGGTGTTTGTTCAAAATGCCTGTCCTTGGAACCTCACCTTCAGAGGGTCTGATTCAGTTGGTCCCATAAATATGCCTGTTGACCAGTCATGTTGGGTGAGTGTGACGCACAGGTGGCAAGCGGGAGAAACACTGCTCTAAGAGTACTTCCATTCACAGGGAGGCAAGATCCTGGGGGATGCAAGGGGCTGGGTAAGGCTGGGGCCTTCACTGAGGGCCAGGCTATGGGGTGAAATGAAGGCACTTGCACTGGACTTTGAAGGGTGGAAAATGGAAAGGAGGGAGACCAGAAGGCTGAGGCTGGTGGAGGTGTGGGTGTGGGTGTGGGGGTGGGGGAGAAGAAATTGCTTAATAGCAGCAATAACTACCAGCGTTTCCAAGTTTTGTTCTATCAGTTTTTTTTAGCTCTTTGCTTAATGAAGTAATAGAATAGATAAAATATGATGATTATCATGGAAGAACTGACACGTTTTATCTTTACAAACACATTTTGGGGGGATATAGATTTAATAACAATGGGAACAATAGTTAAAATAATGTCAGCTTTGATGGCAGGATCGTGTTAAAATTCAAAGGCTCCTGACATACACATCTTCCTATGGAAAGCTCTTTGACATCTGCAGTTGACCTAATGGAAACTTTCAGAATTTCTCTTCCTGGGCTTCATGTTATATGGATTTCTGGGCTAGCAGAAGCTGGCTAATGTACAAAGGCTTTAAACCAGATTAACATGCTAACCAAGAAGAAGACTTAAGCACAAGATGGTCAGTTTTACTTGGGTCAAAATTGAGATTTAGGTTCTTAGAACTTTACTTTCCATTTTTAGTTGTATCACTTTACTAATGAGAACAAAAATGATAATATACAATATATACTTATATATACTGTATACTTATATTGTATATTTACCATATATTATATTCAGTATGTTTGGAGGCCTATACACAGTTCAACATAGGTTTCAGAAAAAACAGAAACCCTGTCTGAAATTCAGATCTACTTAATAGTCAGCAGAACTTTTTTTTTAACAGGAAAAAAACCCACCAAAAACCCCCTGGATATTTAAATGTCATATACTAATGGATTAAGGAAACTTAAAAGTTCCCAAGTAGGACAAATTTTTAAGAATTTTTTATTATGATTAGGCCAGAACAAAGTTGATTCTTATGGCGGTTCAAATTCTCCTATTACCAAAACATAATCCTAAAAATCATACTATGAACACAAAATTTACCATTCTTCAGTCTCAGTTTTCTTTCCCGTATATCTAAAATGACAAATTAATGGCGACTTTAGAGGAAGAATCACAGCTCTGTGGCCAACGGGATAAGTTCTAATTATGTATTATATTTCAGTGAGGAAGGGTGCCAGAGCAACCTTCTTATAAATCTCTCAGATTCAGTAGGATCCTCTTAATACTTTTGACAATTCCTATCATAGTATAGGGATTAGTCTTGAAGTGGAAAAAAGCACATGGAAACAGGGAAAGTTATAAAGCCACCTGCTACTATACCCCGCCTGGTTACAAAATTTATTGTCTCAGGGTAGAAAGTTACCAATATGAGAAAGATTCTAAGTAATTTCCCATTAAATTCTTCAATTATGAGTCCAGAGTAAAAACATGTTTTCAGTCGAATCTCAAGGATCATCCCTGAACCACTATGAGTAACCTTGCTAAATCTACATTCTTAGGCTTAAATTCTTATAAAAAGGGAAGCACACATTTCTACTACAGATAAAGAGAAATTCAACATCCAAGATGGCTGAAATTCGTCAACAGGGTATGAAATCATGAAAGTTCTCTTACTTTGGTCCTACATTCAGTGGATGCTCCAAATTCAAAGAGAAATCTCACGATGTCATTGTGGCCTTGTTGGGCAGCAAAGAACAGGGCAGTTGTACCTGACTGGGAGAGAGAGACGCTGGTTGTAGAGCACATTTGGCTGCAAATACATGTGCAAAGGAAGCGAAACAAAACAATAGCCTTGAATATTAATCTTCTAGCCTAGAAAGGGGCTACAGTTGAGCTGAGTCTATTCCTTGGGCCTGAGAGGTGATGAGATGAAACGAGAACTTTCTTCTCTGTGCTTTGAATGGTGGCCCCCCAAAGATATGTCCACATCCCAATCCCTGGAACCTGTGGATATTACCTCACATGGCAAAAGAGTGAAAATAATTTTATGTGGCAAAAGATGTGATTAAGTTAAGGATTTTGAGAGGAGGTATTTATCCTGGATTATCTGGGTGGGCCCTATATCCAGTGACAAGGGTCTTTAATAGAAAGAGGCAGGGGGAGATATGACACTCAGAAGAGGAGGAGACAATGTGACCACAGAGACAGAGACCAAGAAATGCTGGCAGCTGCCAGCTGGAAGAAGCAAAGAATGGATTCTCCCCTGGAGCCTCCAGATGGAATATGGACCTGCTGAAACAATGATTTCAGACTTCTGGTCTCCAGAACTGTGAGAGAATTAAATTCCTCTTGTTTTAAGCCACCCAGTTGGTAGTAAATTGCGGCAATTTGTTATAGCTGCCATTGGAAACTAATACACTTGGTAGAGTATTTGGGAGATATCTAGCATTCATTAATACAGGGAAGAATTCTGGTTACAAAATGGAGCCCCTCAGAGCAGGAAGCTAACAGTACAAGAAAGAATCTAAGTAATTCACCATACATTTCTTCAATTGTGAGCTCAGAGTAAAAAGGCACTCAAAAATACTTCCTAAAAAAAAAAAGACATTTTAATAATCAACAACCTAATTCTAGAATTTAAACCGATTGTTGTATTCTGAGACACAATTTTTAGCATCTTTTCCTCCCAGTCACTTTTACAAGTCTACTCAAAGACTGGTACCCCAATCATTGGGCAATATGAGCAAAATCACCATATCACTCACTGGGCAATTTTTATTTTGCACGTACAGATTCTCTTCACTAGGCATAGTGAAGTGCAAACCCTCTTTCCTCAGCTTTCCCAGAGATGTTCAGATGGGTGGGTCTCACCCAGGTATGAGAAGAGAGCTTGTCCTATGAACAACTGATCCTCTGAAGCTCATTCTTCAAGCTGTGTGTGTGTGTGTGTGTGTGTGTGTGTGTGTGTTCGGTGGCAGAGGGAGTGATGAGGCAGACACTATGGCAGAATGTATGACAACAATTCCCGGATAACCCTCTACCTCAGGCTTTTCCCTCAACCACCCTCTGCTCCAGGAAGGTGAGGGTGAGGGGTCCATTTCCAGAGCCTTTCTGCTGCAATGCAGGGGTGATTTTCTCCTTGGGTCCCACAGAAGGCAGCAGCAAATACCCTCCCATTGCTTCCTTACAGTGGAGGACAACTAGGTTCCAGAAACCTTAAGATGCAAATAGGTCCAGATCAAGAAACTTGGCTAGAATAGGAAAATTCTCACCTTCTTAATAGACATTCAATTTTGGAGACTATCAAGGGTCATTTCTAGGCATATCTTTATGACGAGAAAAGATTTGTTTTTCAACCAGCTTTCTTGATGTGTCAATTACAAAAATCATGTTTACAGCAGTTTGAGCCAATTTGGGAACATACATATGACCAATTATTATGGATGTTGACGCAGTCTGTATACAATAGAAGCTACATTTCGGTCTGGAATGTGAATGAAGTTCTTAAGTGTGTGTACTAATGCAATCCAGGGCTTCACGCCAACTGCATTTGCAGTTCCCATGCCTCAGAGCTGCTATCAGCCAATACTGCTGGTTCTCCAAAACAATGGTCTCTCAGGACAATTAGTTTCCAATTTCTCTCTCTAGCAAGCCCAACGTGTCTAGACACTCCTAAGGAAACAACGGCAAGGTTTTTTTAGGAAACAAATATTCTGATACTGTAAAATGGATCAAGAATGGGCCCAAAGAAGTCTGCTTTCAGAGTAAGTTCCAAAACCCGCAAATTCCTCTCTCAGCTTCCCTTTGAGGCCTCCCTTAGGCTTGAGTCCCAGGTTAGCAGGGTCTCAGGAAATTCAGGAAATCTCTATGAACTTAGAGCCCCCTCACTTGAGCCACACGGGTTACCTCTAACCTGGAAACACTCTGGGTATGTGTCCTCAAGGGCCACTGCACTCAGTGCACGAGGGCCCTCTGTCACCAGAGCAACTGGAACCAAGCAAACAGATAAATATAAAATCATAAAAACCATGCCTTGGCTGGAAATCACACAAATACTTCTCTCTCTTCTCCCAGGTTGTCTCAGTTGTTTGTAAGAGATTTTTGTGCACATTAGACCTTCCCTAAAGGATAAAGTTTTTTGAGTAAGTTGATCTATATCATATTGTTTTATTCAAGGAAATCTCTCTTTTCCTTAAATTTAAAATAAGGACAATAAAGCAGAAAGGATTAAGGTAATTTTAAACTATAATTTTAAATGGGTCTAGACATTTTTATCCCAGAGGGAAATTAACTGCTGAAGTGCAAATGACCTAAAACAATGAGGTAGTTTATGGATAATTGCTCAAAAGAACTGTTTTTAAGAAGATCTAATTGGTTAGATCTATTGTAGTCTCTTTGTCCTGCTTCACTCAATAGGCCAGGCTTGCTGGTCCAGGGCCAAGAAGAACTGGACCATTGATTCTCATCAAGTGTCTTCTGTGGTCTACCAACAAGGCTCCTGACACCCGAACGGGTGATGGAAGTGATTGCTGGAGACTCTGGCTCTCCTGACACATCCCTTATGCTTACTGTGTCCTAATTTGCTCCAATGAGGCATGGCATTTAAGCCTGGAAGAGGGGAATATATTGGCTTGTTGAAAGTTTGGGTTGTGGTGTCCCTTTGAAAACAACAATGGCAGGGCAGGTGCCTGGGATAAGGCTGGATCATGGAAAACCAAGCAGTTCAGTCTGGCTTGGGAGTGTCCCAGGATGTCCACCTCAGGTCTGAGTCAGCATGGCCGAGAGGGCAGACCCTCTCAGGGGATGACCTGAGGACGTGTCCCCATAATGGTCAATTTACCAGACCCTAATCTGGCTCAGAAATACATGGAGCTTCCTTAGATCTGAATCCCAAAGGTAGGTGAAAATGCTCCAGCTCTCACTGCTCCTCTAGCTTGTACATTCCCTGGCTGGAAGGAACCCCCTAGGTTGCACCTGAATGATGTGTGGGGACAGGCTCACATTTTAGTCCAAGGTTTACCCATGTGAGTGGGGTAGCTTATCTAATACATGGCTGGTCAGAAAAGCCTTTTGAAACTATGGTAAGGCACGGATGGTTGAGATGTCCTAGTGGGTCCCATTAAGAATAGGCTGTGACTCAACCTTTCTAAAAACATAATGACCCTTCTAAAAATATGATCTTGACCTTTCTAAAGGTGATTTGACCTTTCTAAAAATACAATGCTCTTTACTAAAACCCTATAAACTCTATAACATCTCATCCCAAGGGAAGAAGTAAGAACTGCTTTAAGCATGGCCAAAGATGTATGAGTAATTAAGGAATGTAGGCAGAGGTCTGGTTACCTCAGATTCAGACAAGATCTTAATCTGTCTCAAGATATACTCAATTGCAGTACAATCGAAGGACTACTCACTGGTCTAATTTTAGGCATAATAAACTCCTGAAATCTATGCTTTAATGTCATGTAGGAAAAATGCAATGATTATCTCATCCTCCTGACCAATTCACTATCACAAAAACTTTAACTCTCTCTCACCCTAGTACTTCTTCATCAAGTGCAAAGCCTGACCTACCTCTCTCTGGAGGTTGATGTCTGCTCCTTGTAGAACCAGTTCTCTCACGCAGCCTAAGTGGCCAGCATAGGATGCTATCATAAGGAGCGTGGTGCCATGCTGATGGAGGAGAAACAGATGAACAATCAGGCCATCATTATGCCAAAGAGGGGGAGCCTGGAAGAAAGACTGCAGAGATGTTGGCTGCAATTAGGACACTTCTGAGCAAAAAAATTTTCTTCAGAAATAAAAGTGCCTTGTGAATAATCTCATGATGGAGACAAGATGGGAGAAAAAGTGACATTGCAGAGGGTGAAATTTTCAATTTAAAAATTCACTCATTTCTATTACTTTCAGAAATACAATCCAAGTGAAACATGATTACTGTATTTTAAGGCAGCAGTCATGGAATGATCTCATTTTATGATTTGTGTGAAATGCTTCCTGAGCCAAAAGACTATTATTAATGCAAAATGGGTCAAATGGTCCCAGTTAGTTTTCTGTGTTTATAAGCCTTTATCTTCCAGAGGATTCAGGCAAGACCAAGGGCACCGTGAGGAAGAGAGCTGAGAGTCCAGAGCCTAAAGGTCCAAGCCCACCTCTGTCAACCAACAGGGTAACCTGGAGCCAGCAGCTTAAAATGACTGGCATTCATCCCCTTCCCATTTAACATGTGGGGCTGGATGAGATGGTCACCAAAATCTCTTCCGGCATCAAGATTCAAGGACTTGAGGTGTCCCGTGTGATACGGGCCCTTCCAATTCAAGTGAACTTTGGTGGTTTTAATTTACAGTTGTTTTCAAGGGCTTATAATTGTGCTCTTAACCAATACCTCTCCATGGTCTGCAACCTGCGTTTCAGGAGTAGATGACAGGAGACTTCTGTTCATGAGAAAGGCTTACCAGACATAGGGTGATCTGTGATTTTTATCTGTGGGATTTTGGAGGGAGGCAGTATTGTTGAGTGGTCTTGGGCAGGTTACATATCTCTCAAAGTTTGGAAATAAGGGGGAATAAGACAAGCATCTGCCTCATTAAATTGAATGAGTAAATGAGATAATACATGTGTGTAGCACAATGTTAGATATTCGTTCAATAAAGGTTAGACATTAAAATATTATGAGACTTAGGTCAATGTTAGATTATCATCGGCTTTTTTCCCCAACGTTAGTTTTGGGAAAGCCATGGTTGCTCTGTAAGACTACAGGAGAGTGAAGAAAGGCTGATGGCTTCATGGTGTGCTCTATGATATTTTTCTATCCCATGTGACCATATTTGGTACTTGAATATAAGACCTTTATGTAGTGCTCACTCGGTTGCGCTCCTTCCTCCATGTGCACCAGGACTGGGGTAGCGAGCTTGGCCTTTATTAACTTTCTTTTGAAAGCGAGAATTTTTTATTTAGGTAACACATAGGCAAACCCTTGCATTGAAACCAATCTGAATAGACAAGCTGCGAGTGTATCCTTTACACAAGAGGTGAGAACATTTTTTATCATGGGTCACACTGGTCTCAGAATAAAATCAATCACAAACCAGAAGTCCAAAGTGCTTAATCTGGATATTTTAAACAGAAAATTAAGAATGTTAGGTCCATCTGTTTTAAAGTAAACAAAGATGAATGAAAC
>PVIY010024297.1:0-38223 GCA_004026745.1 Myrmecophaga tridactyla | reverse complement strand
GAGTTACTTCTGGAGGACCTCTGTTGTTGCTCAGATGTGGCCCCAGTCTCTCTAAGCCCAACTCTGCAAGTGAAATCATTGCCCCTCCCCATGTGGGACATGACATCCAGGGATGAAAGTCTCCCTGGTGATCTGGGAGTTGACCCCCAGGGATGAATACAGACCTGCAATCATGGGATCAACAATTACATCCTGACCAAAAGGGGGAAAAGGAGTGTAATTAATAAAGTACCTGTGGTAGAGAGAGTTCAAATAGAGTCAAGAAGCTACTCTGGAGGTGGTTCTTATGCAAGCTTCAGGCAGACCTTGCTACCTATCATAACCTGCCAACCCCCAACCAGGACCATTCCAGCCAATCCTAAGGAACACCTGGGGCAATTTATAAGACTCCACAAATATTCCAGGCACTAGAGTAACTTTCCAGAAACCTACAACCTCCAGATGTGTCCCTGGTCCAGATAAGTCCTGAAACCTAGCCCAGCCTCTCCAGAACATCAGATAGCTCCCTCTCCCTACCCCTCATTAGTGACAGACCCTTTCAATATAAAAAATTTAGAATTGTCATAGCCCAAACAACCCTAAAGAGGTATGGAAAGATCAAAGGTGATGGTGGAGTTATACATCAAAGATAGGATTTAACAAATGAATATGAATGCTGAATCTTTAAATTGATATCTCTTTTAGCTTCCAGTATTTTAGAGCAGCTAGAAGTAAAAACCTAAAACTGTGAAATTGCAACCCATGTCAAAGTCTGAAATATGTTCTACAACTAATTGTAGTGCTGTGCTTTGAAATTTATAGCTTTTTTGTGTATATGTTATTTTTCATTAAAAAAAGGAAAAAAAGTTTATTGTGATGATAAAAAATTATTTAAGCCCTCCAGCTTCCTATATTCTGGGGCAGCTAGAGGGAAAAATATGAGGGGATTGTATGGTAGTCCACGACAAACTCTGGGATCTGTCCTGTAACCACTTGTTGATGAGTGCTTTGCAAACTTTTGCTCTTTTTTATTTCTTTGCTTTGTATATATGTTATACAAAAAAGGTTAAAAATGCCTAAGGAGATGAAAAAAAATACGGAGAAAGTATTAAAAGATATCGGGAAAATGATGAATAAGCAATATGAAAGTCTAAATAAAGAGAGAAATTTTAGAAAAGAATCAAACAAAACTATTGGAGTTGAAGACCACAGTAAATGAAATGAAAAATTCCCAAGATGTTTTCAAGAGCAGATTGGAGCTGGCAGAAGAAAGAGCAAATTTGCTAAAAAAAACAAGACAATTAAAATGAGTCAGGCTGAGGAGCAGAGAGAACACAGAATTATAAAAATCAAAAAGAAGATACCTCTTGAACACCATCAAGTGCATCAATATATTCATTATGAGATTCACAGAAGGAGAATAAAGAGGGAAAGGGACAGAAAGAATATTCAAAGAAATAATGACAGAGAATTTCCTAAACATAGCAAAACATGTGAATATGCAACCTGACAAATGCAAAGAATACCAAACAGGATAAATATGAAAAAAAAAAACCCATCATATATTGATCACACTATCAAATGCAAAGAAGAGGGAGAGATTTCTAAAAGCTGCCAGAGAAAAGTAATATATTATGTTGTTTTAGCTTCCTAGGCTGCTGAAAGCAGACACCATGGAATGGGTTGGCTTAGCAATAGGAATTTATGAGCTTACAGTGTTGAGGCATTATTAAGGTGATGTTTTCCTCCCAAAAACTGGCTTCCAGCAATACCTGGGTCCTCTGCCACACGCCTAGGCTTATGGTAGCATCTGCTTGTCTCTCTTTTCTCTTCTGAGTTTTATTCCTTTAATCTTATTGCTTTAATGGCTTACACTCTCTTTGTCTGAATTTCATTCTATTATAGAGGACTCAAGTAAGAAGATTAAGACACACATTGGGCCATGCCTTAGCTGAAGTAACCTCGTCAAAAAGTCCTACTTACAATAGGTTACACTCACAGCAATGGATTAGTTTTAAAATCATGATTTTCTGGGGTACATAAGTTCCAAACCACCATCCACCCTCTGGACAACAAAAAAGACATGTTCTTTCCATATGTAAAATACACTCATTCCATCACAATATAACAAAACATTTAATCATCTCAGAAATAATATTTCATACAAAGTCTCATTAAATATGGTTATAGATGTAATCTGTCCTGAGGCACGATTCTCCTCTTGCAGTGACCCTGTGAAACTAGGGTAAAAGTAATCTGTTTCCAATATATAATGGAGGGACAGTCATAGGAAAAACGTTTCCATTCAGGAATGGAGAAATTGGAAATAAAACAGAAGCCATGGGTCCAAAAACAATTCTGAAACCCTGCAGTGTATACACCACTTGATCTCAAAGTCTGAGCATCATATATGGAATGATGTTTGGCCCTCAAAGACCCGATGGAGTGGCAGTCCCATGATTTCCAAGAGCTTGTGCAGTGGCATGATTTCAATGAATACTGGGATGCTGCTATCCCTGAATAGTGAGGTTAAGACTCCACCCATCTCAAGAATTGGGATGTCAGCCAAACTCTAGGCTTCATCTTTGTCAAACATTGGGGTCACAGCTATAATCTCTGCAATCTTCCAGGCATCTGAGAAAACTGGGGTGGTAACACCCTTCTTGAACAATGGGACAGAAAGCCCATACTCTCCAAGTGCTGGGACATACTCACCCTTTCAACATACAAATGTGGGCTCACTTACTTGGCCCAAGAAGATGCCATTGGTCGAGACGTTAGCTTCCATGGCTCTGCCTATGAAGTGATATTTTTCCTTAAATCTGCCTCTCTTCTGTCCCTCTTGATCCAGACTGGCAGTGGCTCCATTCATACAGGTCTTATGGAAAATCTTGTCATTTTGCATGTAGTACCTGGGATCCAAACCATCAGTCAAAAAAATTTCCGCAAATCCTTCCTGGATAACTCCATTTCCAATCCTGACTTGCACTGAAGTGGCTGACTGGTTCCATGTTCAGCTGAACTCTTGCATGGAGCACTGTTTTCCAGGGACTGATTTTCTGGAACCCCAGACTTTTCCAAAACCATCAATTTCTGGCTTCTTTGTGCCCAGGAATTCAGTTCACAGTTTATCACTATCCTCTTGCATTTTATTATAAGCATCAAGGAGAAACCAGTCTGCACTTTCCAATCTATTTTGGAATTTCCTCAGCTAAATATACAAGGCTGTCACTTTCCAATTCTGCCTTCCATCTGACATCAGAATTCCATTTTACCAAGTTCTCTGCCACTTTAAAATGAGGGTTACATTTCCCGTAGTTTCCAATGACACATTCATCATTTCTAAAGCCTCATTGGAAGTAACTTTAGTATCCATATTTCTACCAAAAGTTTCTTCAAATTCATCTAGGCCTTGTATGTCAAGGACCACATGATTTTTACAGCCTCTGCTCATTGCCCAATTCCCAAGCTAGTTCCACAGTTTTTGTTATTTGCAATAGCAGCATCCTTAGTCTGTTGGTACCAAAGGCTGTTTTAGTTTCCTATGCTGCTGAAAGCAGATATCATGAAAAGGATTGAGCTTTAAAATATGAATTTATTACCTCACAGGGTGGTTTATAATGGTGGCTCAGTGGCAAAGAATTCTCACCTGCCATGGAGACCTGGGTTCGATTCCCGGTGCCTGTTCATGGAAAAAAAAAAGATATATATATATATAGAGAGAGAGAGAGAGAGGAAAATCAAGATGCTAGTTAGGCATTTTTTTTCCCAAAGAGTGGCTGGCACATGGCAAGGCACATGATGGCAACTGCTAGTCTCTTCCTTCTCTTCTGGGTTTCATTGCTTTCAGCTTCTTGCTTCCATGGTTGTCCCTTTCTTTGTCTGAGTTCCATTCTGTTGTAAAGACTCCAGAAAGAGGATTAAGACTTATTCTGGGCCAGCCTTAACAGAAGTAACCATATCAAAAAATCCTACGGGCAATAGATTTAAACACACAAGAATAGATTACTTTTAAGAACATGATTTTCTGGGGTGTATACAGTTCCAAACTACCAAATACATTGCAAGGGAGATCAAATTGTATGGAATGCTGTTTTCTCATCAGAAGTCATGGAGGGAAGAAGGCAGTGGGTGGAAATACATAAAATGCTGAATGGAAACAACCTCAATTCAAGAGTTGTATATCTGGGGAAACTTTCTTTCAAAAATAAGAAGATTAGGACATTCCTAGGAAAAGAAAAGCTGAGTGTGTTTGATACTACTAGAGTTTCCCTATAAACAATGCAAAACAAAGTTCTTCAGAATGAAAGGAAAGGACATAGTGGTTCACAGCAGCATAGAGAAATAAAAACATTCAGCAAAACTAACCATTTAGGTAATAAATACCAGTATTATTGTAGCATATTGTTTGATATGTAACTCCATTTATAACATCCTACAGGTGCTGAAAAGCACATCCATAAAACATAATGAGAAGTCTATAGTTTGGGACACACAATGTAAAAAAATATGAGTGGTAACAAGTATTAAAAAGGTAGAGGGACAGAGGTGTAAATCAAAAGTATAAATATCTATGTTTTGAAGTTAAGTTATAATCAAAACAACTATTTAAATAAACCAATTATTTAAATTCTATTCATATGGTAACAAAAAGGAAAATTTACGAGCAATATATCCAGATAGAAAAGAGAAGGCACTCAATATAGTACAGCACAAAAAGTCAAATCAAAATAAAAGTATGCATTAATGGAAGAATTAAGGGCTCAAAAAGTATAAGACAAAGGCTAAATATTTACTTACAGTAGTGGACTTTAAATGCAAGTGGATTGAACTCTCCAGTCAAAAGACAGACATTGGAAGAATGTGTAAGAAAGCATGAAAACTATATGCAGTTGGCAAAAGACTCACATTAAATTCAAAGATACAAGTAGGTACAATGTGAAATAATGGGAAAAATACCATAGAGTTAGTAACCAAATGAGAGCTGGTGTAGCTATATAATATCAGGTAAAATAGATATCAAGTCAAAAAAGTTATGATGGACAATGATGGCCACTATAGAGATAAAGGGGGAAAATCTCACTGAAACTTTATTTTGCTCCATTTCTTTTCCCCCTTTTGTTCAAGAACGCATTCTCAGTCCCATAATGCCAGGGTCAAATCATCCTTTGGAGTCATACACCATGCAGGCGGGAAGGTAGTGACTTTATTTGCAGTGTTAATTTAAAGACAAGACAAAACAAAAACAAACAAACAAACAAAAAACAAGCTCCCTGGGGCGGAGGGACTTTTAGGAATAATTATAAGCAGGTTTATCTTTGCTATTGCAGAAATAAGTTTCATATGGGCAAGACTCAAGATCGTGGCCTTGCACCATACAGGCAAGGCAAGAAACAAGGAAAGAAGAACTGAAAAATTCTCCTCTGTTAAACAAAACCTAAGTTAGTGGTCCAGGAAAAGCTGAACTGAATGTCAAAGAACAGACAGACAACAAATTCATCCAGCAAGAAAATCCTCGGTAAAAGAAGTGAAAACATTCTCCAGAATAAACTAATTAAGATAATTAAATACTTAGACACCAGCAAAAAATAACAAATCACACTAGGAAAATTGAAGATATGGCCCAGTCAAAGGAACAAACCAACAATTCAAATGAAATACAGGAGTTGAAACAATTAATTCAAAATGTATGAACAGAAGTGGAAAACTTCATCAAAAACCAAATCAATGAATAGAGGGAGGATATAAAGAAGGCAAAGAATGAACAAAAAGAAGAAATCAAAAGTATGAAAAAACAAATCACAGAACTTCTGGGAATGAAAGGCACAGTAGAAGAGATGAAAAAACAATGGAAACTTACAATGTTAGATTTCGAGAGACAGAAGGTAGGATTAGTGAACTGAAGGATGGAACATCTGAAATCCGACAAGCAAAAGAAAATATAGGGAAAAGAACGGAAAAATGTGAGTAGGGAGTCAGGGAATGGAATGACAATATGAAGCACACGAATATACGTGTTGTGGTGTCCCAGATGGAGAAGAAAAGGGAAAAGGAGGATTAAAAACTAACAGAGGAAATTATCACTGAAAATTCCCCACCTCTTATGAAAGACTTAAAATTACAGATCCAAGAAGTGCAGGGTATGCCAAAGAGAATAGATCCAAATAGACGTACACCAAGACACTTATTAATCAAAATGTCAGAGGTCAAAGAGAAAGAGAGAATCTTGAAAGCAGGAAGAGAAAAGCAATCCATCACATACAAGGGAAGCCCAAGAAGACTGCATAGATTTCTCAGCAGAAACCATGGAGGCGAGAAGACAGTGGGATGATATATTTAAATTACTAAAAGAGAAAAACTGCCAACCAAGAATTCTATATCTAGCAAAGCTGTCCTTCAAAAAGGAGGGGGAAATTAAAACATTTTCAGGCAAAAAAAATCACTGAGAGAATCTGTGACCAAGAGACCGGCTCTGCAAGAAATACTAAAGGGACCACTAGAGACAGATATGAAAAGATAGGAGAGAGAGGTGTGGAGAAGAGGGTAGAAAGAAGACTATCAGTAAAGGTAAAAAGAAGAAAAATTAGATATAACATATAAAATCCAAAAGGCAAAATAGTAGAAGAAAGTATTACCCATACAGTAATAACTAATTATTATTAATAATTAATTAATAACACTAAATGCTAATGGATTAAACGCCCCAATCAAAAGACATAGACTGGCAAAATGGATTAAAAAACAGAACCAATCTATATGCTGTCTACAGGAAACACATTTTAGACCCATGGATAAACATAGGTGGAAAGTGAAAGGTTGGGAAAATATATTTCACACAAATAAAAATCAGAAATGAGCAAGAGTAGCTATACTAATATCAAACAAATTAGCCTTCAAAGGTAGAACAGTTAAAAGAGACAATGAAGGACACTATGTATTAATAAAAGGAACAATTCAACAAGAAGTCATAACAACCATAAATATTTATGTACCAAGCCAGAATGCTCCAAAATACATGAGGCCAACACTGAAAACACTGAAAAGAGAAATAGACACATCTACCATTATAGTTGGAGGCTTCAATTCCACACTCTCATCAAGGGACAGAACATCTAGACAGAGGATCAATAAAGAAATAGAGAATTTGAATGATACAATGAATGAACTAGACTTAACAGATATTTATAGAACATTACACCCCACAATAGCAGTATACACCTTTTTCTCAAGTGCTCATGGATCATTCTCAAGGATAGACCATATGCTGGGTCACAAAGCCAGTCTCAATAAATTTAAAAAGGTTGAAATCATACAAAACACTTTCTCAGATCATAAAGGAATGAAGTTGGAAATCAATAATAGTCAGAGGGCCAGAAAATTCACAAATATGTAGAGGCTCAACAGCACACTCTTAAACAACCA
The DNA here is from genome assembly GCA_004026745.1 of Myrmecophaga tridactyla. Lineage (NCBI taxonomy): Eukaryota > Metazoa > Chordata > Mammalia > Pilosa > Myrmecophagidae > Myrmecophaga > Myrmecophaga tridactyla. The sequence continues at coordinate 30,822 of PVIY010024297.1, read as the reverse complement.
GTGGGTCAAGGAAGAAATTACAAGAGAAATCAGTAAATATCTCAAAGCAAATGAAAATGAAAACACAACACATCAAAACTTATGGGATGCAACAAAGGCAATGCAAAGAGAAAATTTATTGCCCTAAATGCCCATATCAAAAAAGAAGAAAGGACAAAAATCAAGGAATTAACTGTCCACATGGAAGAAGTAGAGAAAAAACAGCAAACCAACCCCAAAGCAAGCAAAAGGAAAGAAATAATGAAGATTAGAAGATTAATGAAATTGAGAACATGAAAACAATTGAGAAAATCAACAAAACCGGAATCTGGTTGTATGAGACAATCAATAAGATTGATGGACCCTTAGCAAGACTAACCAAAAGAAGAAGAGAGAGGATGCAAATAAATAAGATCAGAAATGGAAGTGGAGACGTAATCGCTAACCCCACAGAAATAAAGGAAGTAATGAGACGATACTATGAACAACTTAATGCTAATAAATATCACAATGTAGAGGAAATGGAAGACTTTCTAGAAAGGTATGAACAACCAGCTTTAACTCCAGAAGAAATAAACGACGTCAACAAACCAATCACAAGTAAAGAAATTGAATAAGTCATTAAGAAGCTCTCCAAAAAGAAAAGTCCAGGACCAGATGGCTTCACATGTGAATCCTACCAAACATTCCAGAAAGAATTAGTACCAATCCTTCTCAAACTATTCAAAACAATTGAAAAGAAGGAAAAGCTACCTAACTTATTCTACAAAGCCAACATCACCCTCATACCAAATCCAGACAAATATATTACAAAAAAAAGAAAACTACAGACCAATCTCTCTAATGAATATAATTGCAAAAATCCTCAACAAAATTCTAGCAAATTGAATACAGTAACACATTAAAAGAATCATACATCATGACCAAGTAGGATTCATCCCAGGTATGCAAGGATGGTTCAACATAAGACAATCAATTAATGTAATGCACCATATCAATGAATCAAAGCAGAAAAGCCACAAGATCATCTCCATTGATGCAGAAAAGGCATTTGACAAAATTCAACATCCTTTCCTGTTGAAAACACTTCAAAGAATAGGAATAGAAGGGAACTTCCTCAAAATGATAAAGGGACTATATGTAAAACCCACAGCTAACATCATCCTCAATGGGGAAAAACTGAAAACTTTCCCCCTAAGATCAGAAACAAGACAAGGATGTCCACTATCACCACTGCTATTCAACATTGTGTTGGAAGTTCTAGCCAGAGCAATTAGACAAGAAAAAGAAATACATGGCATCAAAATTGGAAAGGAAGAAGTAAAACTCTCACTGTTTGCAGATGATATGATACTATGTGTCAAAAACCCTGAAAAATCCACAGCAAAACTATTAGAGCTAATAAACGAGTACAGCAAAGTGGCTGGTTACAAGATCAACATTCAAAAATTGGTAGTGTTTCTATACACTAGTAATGAACAAGCTGAGGGGGAAATCAAGAAAAGAATTCCATTTACAATTGCAACTAAAAGAATAAAGTACTTAGGAATAAATTTAACTAAAGAGACAAAAGACCTATACAAAGAAAACTACAAGAAACTGTTAAAAGAAATCATAGAAGACCTAAATAGATGGGAGGGCATACCATGTTCAGGGATTGAAAGACGAAATATAGTTAATATGTCAATTCTACCTAAATTGATTTACAGATTCAATGCAATAGCAATTAAAATCCCAAAACCTTACTTTTCAGAAATAGAAAAACCAATAAGCAAATTTATCTGGATGGGCAGGGTGCCCTGAATAGCTAAAAGTATCCTGAGAATAAAAAATGAAGTTGAAGATCTCATGCTACCCAATTTTATGACATATTATGAAGTTACAGTGGTCAAAACAGCGCAGTACTTGCATAAAGATAGATATACTTACCAATGGAATAGAATAGAATGTTCAGATATAGACCCTCTCATCTATGGACAATTGGTCTTTGGTAAGGCAGTCAAGCCAACTCACCTGGGACAGAATAGTCTCTTCAGTAAAGGATCCTAGAGAACTGGATATCCATATGCAAAAGAATGAAAGAGGACCCATATCTCACACCCTATACAAAAATTAACTAAAAAATGGATCAAAGACTTAAACATTAGATCTAAGACCATAAAACTGTTAGAAGAAAATGTAGCGAAATATCTTATAAATCTTAAACTAAGAGGCAGTTTCCTAGAAATTACACCCAAAGCAAGAGCATTGAAGAAAGAAAGAAAGAAATAGGAACTCCTCAAAATTAAACACTTTTGCACATCAAAGGACTTCGTCAGGAAAGTAAAAAGACAGCCTACAAAATGGGAGACAATATTTGGAAATGATATATCAGATAAAGGTCTAGCATCCAGAAATTATAAAGAGGTTGTTCAACTCAACAACAAAAAGACAGCCAACCCAATTACAAAATGGGGAAAAGACTTGAACAGACATTTCTCAGAAGAGGAAATACAAATGGCCAAAAGGCTGATGAAGAGATGCTCAACTTCCCTGGCCATTAGAGAAATGCAAATCAAAACCACAATGAGATATCATCTCACACCTACCAGAATGGCCATTACCAATAAAACAGAAAATGACAAGTGCTAGGAGGATGTGGAGAAAAAGGCACACTTATCCACTATTGGTGGGAATGCCCAATGGTACAACTGCTGTGGAAGGTAGTTTGGCGATTCCTCAAAAAGCTAAATACAGACTTACCATTTGACCCGGCAATACCATTGCTAGGTATCTACTCAGAGGACATGAGGGCAAGAACACAAATGGACATTTGCACACCAATGTTTATAGCAGCATTATTTACAATTGTGAAGAGATGGAAACAGCCAAAATGTCCATCAACAGAAGAGTGGCTAAACAAACTGTGGTATATACATACAATGGAATATTATGCAGCTATTAGACAGAATAAAGTTATGAAGTATGTAACAGCATGGATGGACCTTAATGGCATCATGCTGAGTGAGATTAGTTAGAAACAAAAGGACAAATACTGTATGGTCTCACTGATATGAACTGACATTAGTTAATAAACTTCAAGAATTTCATTGGTAACAGAGACCATAAGGAGATAGAAATAGTGTAAGATATTAGGTAATTGGAGCTGAAGGGAAGCAGATTGTGCAATAGGACTGAATGTAAAAACTTAGAAATGGACAGCACAATATTACCTAACTGTAATACAATTGTGCTAAAACACTGAATGAAATTGAATGTGACAATGATAGAGGGAGGAGGGCTGGGGGCACAAACGAAATCAGAAAGAAAGATAGACAACAAAGCCTGAGATGGTATAATCTAGGAATGCCTAGTGTGTGTGATGATAGTCACTAAATGTACAAATTTTTAAAATGTTTTTGCATGAGGAAGAACAAATGAATGTCATTACTGCAGCATGCTGAAAATAGATGGTAATTAATATTTTAAAATTTTAACCAATGTGTGAGACTAAAGCAAAAAAAATGTTTATTTGGTACAAAATGTATATTTTGACTAGTGCATCTCCTAATATGACTTATGTAGGCAGCTTAATTGAACACCATAAGTACATGGAACCTTCAGTAGGACATGAGATTTTGTTGGTTTGTCCAGACTCATGTCCCGATAAATCCCAGATTGATATGAACAGTGAATAAAAATGTATTTGCAAAGTCCCCTTCAAGGAATGGTGAGAAAGGGGGAAAAGTCAACTTCTCCAAGTTGAATTCTTGATATTCTCACGAGCAGTGCAGACAACCAAAGATATATGCTGAGCTCCCAATCTTTGGGTTTGTTCATATGAAACTTAACCCCACAAAGGATAGGTCAAGCCTATTTAAAACTAGGCCTAAGAGTCACCCCGAAGAGAACCTTTTTTGTTGCTCAACAAGCAAACTCACCACCGTCCCCCTGTCTACATGGGACATGAATCCCAGGGGTGTGGACCTTCCTGGCAATGTAGGACAGAAATCCTGGAATGAGCTGAGACTCAGCATCAAGGGATTGTGAAAACCTTCTCGACCAAAAGGGGAAAGAGTGAAATGAGACAAAATAAAGTGTCAATGGCTGAGAGAGTCCAGAGTCGAGAGGTTATCCTGGAAGTTACTCCTACGCATTAAATAGATATCACCTTGTTATTCAAGATGTAATTGAGAGGCTGGAGGGAACTGCCTGAAAATGTAGAGCTGTGTTCCAGTAGCTATGTTTCTTGAAGATGATTGTATAATGATACAGCTTTCACAATGTGACTGTGTGATTGTGGAAACCTTGTGTCTGATGCTCCTTTTATCTACCTTATCAACAGATGAGTAAAACATGTGGAATAAAAATAAATAATAGGGGAAACAAATGTTAAAGTAAATTTAGATTGAAAAGCTAGTGATCAATTGAAGCGAGGGGTAAGGAATATGGTATGTATGAATTTTTCCTGTTTTCTTTTTATTTCTTTTCCTGAATAGATGCAAATGTTCCAATAAATGATCATGATGATGAATATGCAACTATGTTATGACATTGTGAATTCCTGATTATATATAGAGAATGGAATGATCAAAAGTTAAGAATGTTCACATTTGTTTGGTGTTTTTTTGGCCTTTAAAAAAAATTAAAAATTAATAAAAGAGATCATGGCCTTGGCTTATTAAATTGCTAGAAAGAATATCAGAAATTATTCTGGGGTGAGTTTAATAGTTCAACATTCTTTCTCCAGTCTCTCAAGGGAACTTTGTGAATATGTTTTTATTTTCTGCCCAAAATACTCAAGAATGTATCAGGGTAATACATTAACTTCTACAGAGTAACATGATCTCATTCCCTATTTTAAGTTCCATGCAAATCAGGTGTTTAAATACACTGACCAGAGAGGATATATTGCATATTGTGCTACAGAAAATTTAAGTTTTGAAGACAATAAACATCTTTTCCTTTGGTCTCACCCAGAACTCAGAGTTTTAAAATACAGTATCATCCTTTGTCTTGTATTCTGATTTACCTTAGTCCTAACCAGAACCCCTTCATTCATGTCTCTAATTGAAACCTTATCTCCTTTTCATCTTCTTTATCAGTGGCTATATGGAGTAATGCTGAATTTCAGAGATGCAGAACTCTAACTCTGAGTCTCTGGTGTCACACAGACATCTACAGTTCCAGTGAACTACCAGGTTATACACAAAGAGCACAGCATTTCAGAATTTAGTAATAAGAATTAAAACTCAGGAATAAATGTGACTACAGCAAGAGCTCATAGCCTAGGAACATTTACAAACAGCCTTTACAATAGTATCTTAAATAATAAAATATTCAATAATAAATCCATCCAAGTATGTGAAAAGCTTGTACACTGAAAACTTTAAAATATTGATTAATATATTTAAAAAGACACATAAATGGCAAGACATCCCATTATTATGGATTGGAAGGCAATATTATTAAGATGTAAATACTACCCAAAGAAATTTTCAGAATCAATGCAATCCTATGAAAATTCCAGCAGCCTTTACTGCAGAAGAGAAAAAGCCAATCCTCCCATCCATATTGAATAACCCTGAATAGGAAGATCAATCTTGAGAAAGGAGAATAATTTGGACTTTTTACATGCCCCAAGTTCAAAAAACCACCATGATCCAAGCAGTGTGTTCCTGGTGCATAGATTGACACATAGACAAACATAATATAATCATGAGACCAGAAATGAATCTATCATCTTTGGCCAAATTAATTTAACTAAGGATGCCGTCTACATTAAATGTGGAATAACAATCTCTTCAATATATCATACGAGAGAAAGAGGATGTCCTCATACAAAGGAAGAATGTTGGGCTTGCTATATCACACCATATACAAAAATTAACTGAAGGATCAAAACATAAGAGATAAAACTGTAAATCTCATAGAAGAAAACGTTATAGGGGGAACATTTATAATCTTGTTTTTCATAATGATATATTAGATATGACACCAAAATACTAGCAATAAAATAAAAATTATATTAAAAGAGCTTCATGAAAAATAAAACATTTGTGCATCAAGAAAGTGAAAAGACAACCCATAGAATGGGAGAAAGAGGTTGAAAATCATATTCTGATAAGGGCTTAATATCCAGAATATATAAAGTACTACTACAACCAAACAACAAAATCCTAATAATCAGTTAAATCATGGGCAAAGAAATTGAATTGTCATGTTTCCAAAGTAGATATACATGGTGAATAAGCACGTGAAAATAAGCTCAGTAGCACTAGTTATCAGGGAAATGCAGATCAAAAGGACAATGGGGTACCACTTCAAAGCTAATAGACTACTTATTACTTATGAAAAGATGAATAATAAGTGTTGGCAAGGATGCAGAGAAACTGGAACCCTTTCATGTTGTTGGTGAGATTATAAAATGGTGCTGCCACTATGGAATCCAATTCAGAATTTCCTCAAAATGATAATTATATTATTAGGATACGATCTGGCAATTTCACCTCTATGTATATACTTCAAAAAATTGAAATTGGGGATTCAAACAGGTACTTGTACACCAATGTTCATAACAGAATTATTCACAATAGCCAAAAGTCAGAAATAATCCAAATATCCATCAACAAATAAATGGATATACAAATGTGGTATACAAATTCAATGGAATATTATTCATGCATATAAAATGAAGTACTGATACATGCTATAAAATGGATCAACATTGAAGTCATGCTGAGTGAAATAAGGTACAAAAAATTGTATATTTCACTTATATGATGAAACTAGAAATATGCAATTTAATAGAGACAAAAAAAAGATAACAGGCTTCCAGCATAGGGTGGGGAATGAGTTAATGTTTATTTGGTACAAAATTTCTGTTTGGTACAAAATTATGAAAATATCTTTGTAATGGACAGTGGTGATGGTAGTGCAGCATTGTGAATGTAATTAATACTACTGAATTGTACATTTAAAAGTAGTTAAAATTAGAAATTTTGTGATATATATATGCTACCACTATATATATGTATATTAGATAAACATGCAAAACATACATATATATACACAGAAATATATGCAAATATATATAAACACGCACATGCACATATATATATATATTAAGCTATAACTTTCCCCTTTGGAAAGCATTCTTTAATTATAGGTGCATGGAAATTTAAAGTTAGCGATAACTTTAGTTATAACAAAGTGTTAGTGATAACAAAGATGGACAGGGGAAAACACTTTAGAATGTCTGAGGTAATTTGGAAACAAGTTCATCAGTAATGCTAGGCTTCAATTTTAAAGGAGCCAATGTAGTGATGTGACACAGGCATAAAAAATCAAGCACGGATGTGTAATAAGGTTGGGTACAGAAAAAACATTCATCAGTGCATCATTTTGCCTCTCTCCCTTCCCCTAGCTGAAAAAGAATTAAAGTGCTAACAGACAAATCGCCCTAGTAGAAAATAATATTCCACAATGATGATATATGTACATATATATATATATAGCAAACTAACAAATCTAGAATTTTGTCTTATTCTACTGATAAGAAAAGATTGCCACAGCAATGACCTGTCATTTTTCTTCCTTTCCATTACAATTCGCAGGTATGATCACCAGTAGCCATGATTCTGTTGCGCAATCTTACCCCTTGTCCATAGCTGATTGGACCAAGAGTGGACACCTGTTCCCACCTGAGCTAATTAGAATCCCTTTAGTGAATTAAGACTGAGAAGCAATCAGGGCTTCCAAAATTTTCTGAAAACCAGCTGAATTCCTTCCCTTAAATTGCAAGTAGAAGAGAATAAATATATCCTTTTTAGTTTAGTTTAAGTTAAATAGTTTAAGCTATTTATTATACATGCTTTTGTAAGTTGTCTTCTGCATTGCTTTCTTGTGGCTGCTGTAAATGATAGAAATTTATTCTCACACAGTTCTAAAGATTAGAAGATCAAAGTCAAATATGGTCACACATCTTGCTGGGGCTCTAGGGAAGAATTCATTCCTTGCCTTTTTCAGCTCCCAGGGGATTCTGTCATTTCTTGGATTGTAGCCATACCAATTCTTCTTCTATCTTCACATTGTCTTTTGCTTGTATGTCTGTGTCATATTCCTCTGCGTTTTTAAAATAAGGACCTTTGTGATAATGCTTAGAACTCACCCTGGCAATGCAGGATAATCTTCACCTCTCAAAACCCTTAATTTAATTACATTTCGAAGACTCTTTCCAAATAAGATTACTTCTATTAAGCTTTCTTGAAGACCACAATTTGCAAGGGATAAAAGTGATTTCAAAGTAGAACTCCCAGGAGTCACACAGTGGCAATGGAAGGAACAATTTTGAGATAAACATTGTTATAAAACTCCTAATTCTACCTCAAACTGTCAGGTTCCCTGGATTCATGGCAAAAAAACTATGCTTCCTTGAAAGAGAACTGTAGGAAAATCAGATCAATCATATAAGTCATACACTTAATTTGTTAAACAACTCAAGTTCTACAAAAGTTTCCTAGATCTCTGGTGTTTAGATTATCTGTGTCTTAACATGTTCATGATGTGTTCAAGCTACAACCTTGTCTTTCTCTAGAAGGCATTTTGTGGTCTTAGCCATAAAGGAACAATTTGGAAGTTATATATATTATAACATGTTTAGAAAATTGATTAGGTTATTTGGCTAAAAGAATATATCGAGGGACTGTATCAATGATTAAATGTGCTGTATATCATGTTCAGGTTATGAAAATTAGAAAGATACAGGAAAAGTGTGCCCATCATATCCTGCCAGCATCATCACTAAAATATACACACCTTGGCACATGCTGTGATATTTAAGTTCATGCATTAATTTGTTAGGTTATAGTGTCCAATTGTTGGGTCCAATTGGCACTGGCCTGATTGTTACTGTGAGGATATTTTGTGGCTTTAAATCATTAATCAGTTGAGTGCATCTATGGCTGATTGCATCTACAATCAAGAAGTGAAATTGCCTTAACTAGAGAGAAGTCACATCTGATGAATTAAAGGTCTTAATGGGAGAATTGATTATTTCAGCCATCAGAAAGAAGAATTTCTATCTCTATTTCAGCCAGCCAGCTTTTCCTGGGGAATTTATTGAAACCTTCATTGGAATTCCAAACTTACAGTGTGCCTTATGAAATTTGGTCTTGCCAATCCCCACAATTACTTGAACCAATTCCTGGTATATATCTCATATTATTTACATAGGTGATATAGATAAATATAGATATATGTAGATGTAGATTAGAGTGATATAGATATAAATAGCTATGAATATATCTTGTCAGTCTGTTTACCTAGAAAACCCAAATATGCACACCTACTGGAAAACATGCTGTTGGGAATTGAATCATGTATCCCACAGAAGACCTGTTCATGTCTTAATCCATGTTCCAGTGGCTGTGAGCCCATTTGTAAATAAGAACTTTGAAGAAGTTTAAGGTGTGGCCACACTGCATGAGGACAGGCCTTACTATGAAATGATTGAAGTCCTCATAAGCAAAGGAAATTGGGCACAGAAGTAAATAGCCAAAAGTAAGGAGAATCCAGAAGTCAATAGAAACAAGAAGTCAGCAGAATCAGAGGAGCATGCAAGGAGAAAGAGACTGCTATGTGATGGATGATTTCCAGAACATTACACAATCCAGGAGAAGGTAAACATTGCCAATTCCTTGAAGCTGAATTTCTAGTCTCTGAAACAATGAGACTATAAATTCTTGTTGTTTAAGGTAACTCATTTTGTAGTATTTGTCATAGTAGCCATGGTAAACTAAGACACATACAGACATATTAAGGAAGTAGAAAATCACAGTAGAACTTGTAACAACCAATGGCACAAAAGATCCAGCAGGACAGAAGACAATGAAGGTCCTAATGGAACCTCATAATGATCTTGCAGTTTCTTTTTATATTTTCCAATTTACAAATGAAAAAACTGAGGCACATAGAGTTGTTCTTGATCAAAGAGGTTGCCTATTGATCCCAAATTATACTTTCTATCTACACACCCATACCATCAAGGTGAGTCAGTTTCTCTTTTGGGACTGCAAATTTCTTATCTATTTAAGGAGTTGATCAGGTACATGGATTTTAAGATCCTTCATTCTCTAACATGACCTAGAATTAGAATCTTAAGTCTGTGATGTTTAGTCCAGGAACCCATTAAATCCTCTTTATTCTTGACATATACCTCTACCCAAATCACACACCCTAGGTATTAAAGTGTTTTTTTTTTTCTGGCAGTCCCAGGCTTTACATCAGAAATGTAGGTGGGTTTCTAATGAAGATTTTTTAAAAATATTTTCATTTACAAATCTTCACACACATACAGTCCATACATGATGTACAATCAATGGCTCACAATGTCATCACATAGTTGTGTATTCATCACAATGAACATTTTGAGAACATTTGAATCACTCCAGAAAGACATAAAGGGAAAACAGAAAAAACTCATAAACCCCATATCCCATATTCCTCCCCCTCATTGACCACTATTATTTCAGTCTACCAAATTTATTTTATCCCTTATCCTCCTATTATTTCTTTATTTTGTAGCCATATTTTTTTACTCATTTGTCCATACCCTGAATAAAAGCAGCATCATACACAAGGTTTTCACAATCACACAGTCACATTTTAAAGCTATATCATTATACAATCATCTTCAAGAATCAAGGCCACTGGAATATAGCTCAACACTTTCAGGTACTTCCCTCCAGCCATTTTAATACACCATAAACTAAAAGAAAATGATATCTATATAATGCATAAGGTTAAATTCTCAACTCTGATATCTCTCAGCCACTGAAACTTTATTTTGTCTCACCTCTATCTTCCACTTTTGATCAAGGAGGCTTTCTCAGTCCCATGATGCTGGGTCCTGGCTCATGCTGGGAGTTCTGTCCCATGATGCCAGGAGATTTGCACTTCAGTGTGTCATGTCCCACACATGGGGTAGGGCAGAGAGTTCACCTGCCAAGTTGGCTTAGAGAAAGGCCACATCTAAGCATTAAAAGAGGTTCTTTGGGGGTAACTCTTAGGCATAATTGAAGTACATATTGCCTTTCCTTCGCAAAAATAAGTTTCATAGGGGGAACCCCAAGATTGATGGCTCAACCTATTGATTTTGTTATCCCAACTGCTTGCAAGAATAGCATGAATTCTCCAAATGGGGAAGTTGAATATTTCTTCCTTTTGCCCCAGTCCCCCAAGGAAACTTCGAAATTACTTTTTATTCACTGCCCAAATTACTCTGGGATATGTAATGGCATCACACTAACCTGGACAAACCCACAAGATTTCACACCCTGTTCAAAATTCCACGTACTTATGGAGTTCAACTAAACTGACCAAACAAGTTAAATTAGGTAACACACTACATAAAATATGCATTTTGCACCAAACATCTCTCCATTTGGTCTCACACAGAAGTTGAAGTTTTAAAATACGGATGATATCATCCTTTACCCTGTATTTTTATTTACCTTAATTATATCTAAATCAGCTTCATTCATACCATTAGTCAAACTATGATCCTTATTTCAACTTTTTAAGAGTTCCTGTATGGGTAGCAATGAATTTCACAGCTTCAAAGCTCTAATTCTTGAGTCTCAGATGTCACATAAATTCCTGAACGTTATGGGACTGACCAGGTTATATGCAAACAGCTCAGTAGCTTAGAATTTAGATATAACAGTTACAGTTCCTGAATATATGTGACTGCTGTAAGAGCTTACTATCTAGGACCCTTTACAATAGGCACCAAACTGATAACCCATGCTCTCCACTTCAGTTCACTGAGTTTTATATTATAGTTACTCCAAACAGGACATGATAATATTTGTCTTTTTGTTTCTGACATTTCATTCAACATACAGTCCTTAAGGTTCATTCATATATTTGCATGACACACAACTTCACTCCTACTTGCAGCCACTCAGTAGTCCATTGTATGTATACATCACAGTTCCCCAATCCTTCTCTCAGTCCTTGTAACCTTAGGCCACCTCCATCCATTGTGAATAGCAAACACTGCCGTCATAAACACCAGTGTGCAATGTTCATTCACATTCCCACGTTTAGTTCCTGCAGGTATATACTGAGCATTGGGATTGCAGGATCATATGGCAACCACAATGCTAGCCTCCTGTGGAACCACCATACTGCCCTCCAAGAGGCTGCCCCTCTCCGTTTCCTCACCAATAGTGAATAAGTTCATCTCTTTCTCTGGGTTTTCTCTAGGACTTGCTTTTCTCTGTTCATTTCTCAAGCAATTTTATTCATGCACCATACAATCCAACATAAGTAAAAGGACATGCCTTTACCACCGTAATCTTATATGAAGATATTACCTTTTATTCCACAAAGATTACATAACCCCTGCCCCAGGCCCCTGCTTGTTGACCTTTAGTTTTGGCATAATGCCTTTGTTACATTAGTGGAAGCATATTGCAATGCCACTGTTGACTATATTCCCTAGCTTTCATTGATTGTATTTTTTCCTGTATACCATTCATTTTCAATACCTTGAAATGTCAACACTCATTTCTTCTCCTTTATGCAAAGCTGTTTTTTATTTGTATATTTAATCACTATCATTGTACACTCTAGGCATTCCTAAGTTATGCTATCTGTCTTTATCCTCTATCTTTCTTTCTGGTTTCATATGTGCCCTCAACCGTTCTCCCTCAATTGTACTCACATTGAGCTTCATTAACTGTATTTATATCATTGTGTTACAATCAGGTATTATTATGCTATCTATTTCTAAATTTTACAATCAGTCTTGTTGCACAATCTGTATCACTTAAGCACCAAATACCTAATCTCTACCCTATTTCTATCTTCTAATGGCTTGCGTTCTTAACTTCAACTCTCAAATTTCACTCATTAATATTAGTTCATTTTAGTGAGGTCATACAGTATTTATCCTTTTGTTTCTGGATAATTTTTCTCAGTATAATGTCCTCAAGTTTTATCCATGTTGTTACATGCTTCACGACATTATTCTGCCTTAGAACTATATAATATTCCTTCATATGTACATGCCACAACTTGTTAGTCACTCTTCCATTGATGGACATTTGGGCTGTTTCCATCTCTTGGCAATCGTGATTAAAGATGCTCTAAATATTGGTGTGCAAATGTCCATGTGCGACCTTGACTTCATATATTCTCGGAATATATACCCAGTAGTGGAATTGCTGGATCATATGGAAGTTCTATACTTAGCTTCCTGAGGAACCACCAAACTGCCTTTCAGAGTGGTTGTACTCTTTCACACTCCCACCAACAGTGGATAAGTCTGCTTCTTTCTCCTCATCCTCTTCAGCACTTGTCATTTTCTGTTCTTTTAATAATGGCCATTCTAGGGGTTGTCATATGATATCTCATTGTGGATTTGATTTGCATTTCCTTAATAGCCAGTGCAGTTGAGCATCTTTTCATGTGCCTTTTAGCCATTTGTATTTCCCTTCTGAGAAGTGTCTTTTCATATCTTTTGTCTATATTTTGATTAGGTTGTATGTCTTTTTGTTGTTGAGTTGAAGAATCTCTTTATATATTCTGGATACTAAACCTTTATCTGATATCTGGTTTCCAAATATTGTCCCCCATTGTGTAGGTTACATTTTTACTTTCTTAATAAAGTTCTTTGATGCATAAAAGTGCTTAATTTTGAGGAGGCCCCATTTAATTATTTATTTTTTCAATGCTTGAGCTTTGGGTATATGGTCTAGGAAAGTACCTCTTATCACAAGATTTGTAAGATGTTTCCTTACATTTTCTTCTAAAAGTTTTATTGTCTTAGCTCTAATGTTTAGGTCTTTGATCTATTTTGAGTTAATTTTTGCATAGGGTGTGAGGTATGGATCCTCTTTCTTTCTTTTGCTTATGGATATCCAGTTCTCCAAACATCATTTATTGAAGAGGTTTCTCTACCCCCACTGAGTTGGCTTCACAACCTCATCAAAGAACAGTTGTCCAGAGATGGGAAGGTCTATTTCTGAACACTCGATTCCATTCCATTGGTCAGTATATCTATTTTTATGCCAGTGTCATGTTGTTTCGACCACTGTAGCTTCATAATAGGCTTTAAAGTCATGTAATGTGAGACCTCCCACTTCATTTTCTTTCTCAAGGTATTTTGAGCTATTCAGGACACGCTGCCTTCCAGATAAATTTGATAATTGTTTTTTCTATTTCTGCAAAGTAAGTTTTTGGCATTTTAAGTGGTGTATTTTATCTATAAAGCAATTTGTGTAGAATTATCATCTTAACTATGTATAGTCATCCAATCCATGTACACAGTACATTGCATTTATTTAGATCTTCCATGATTTCTTTTAGCAATTCCTTGTAGTTTTCTGTATATAGGTGTTCTGTATTCTTAGTTAACTTTATTCCTAACTATTTGATTCTTTTGGTTATTACCATAATTGGAATTCTTTCTTGATTTCCTCCTCAGATTGCTCATCACTAGTGTATAGAAACACTACTGATTTTTTTGGCAGTGGTCATGTGCCCTGCCACTTTGCTGTACTCATGTATTGGCTCAAGTAGCATTGCTGTGGATTTTCTGGGATTTTCAACATATAGTATCATGTCATCTGCAAACAGTGAGAGTTTTATTTCTCCCTTTCCCATATGGATGCCTTTTATTTCTTTTTCTTGTCTTAATGCTCTGGCTAGAACTTCCAACACAATGTTGAATAACCGTGGTGACAGTGGGCATCTTTGCTTTGTTCATGATCTTACAGGGAAAGCTTTCAAACTTTCCCCATTGAGGATGATCTTAGTTGTGGGTTTTTCAAATATTCCTTTTATCATGTTGAGGAGGTTCCCTTCTATTCCCATCCTTTGAAGTGTTTTCATCAAGAAAGGATGTTGGATTTTGTCAAATGCCTTATCTGTATCCATCGAAATGATCATGTGGTTTCTTCATCTTGATTTGTTGATATGGTGTATTACATTAATTGATTTTCTTATGTTGAATTGGCTTGGCACAACTGGAATAAATCCCATTTGGTCATGGTGTGCAATTCTTTTAATGTGTTACTGGAGTCGATTTGCATATACTTTGTTGATGATTTTACATCTATATTCATTAAAGAGATTGGCTATAATTTTCTTTTCTTGTACTACCTTTGTCTGACTTTGGTATTAAGGTGATGCTGGCTTCATAGAATGAGTTAGGTAGCAGTCTCACTTCTTCAACTTTTTTTGAAGTGTTTGAGTAGGATTGGCACTAGTTCTTTCTTGAATGCTTGGTAGAATTCACATGTGAAGCCATCTGGTCCTGGACTTTCTTTTGGAGGAGCTTCTTGATGACTGATTCAACCTCCTGACTTGTGATTGGTTTGTTGAGATCGTCTATTTCTTCTTGAGTCATTGTTGGTTGCTCATGCCTTTCTAAGAAGTTGTTCATTTCATCTACCTTGTTTTTTTTATTAGCATATAGCTGCTCATAGTATCTTCTCATTACCTCCTTTATTTCTGGAGAGTCAGTGGTTATGTCTCCTCTTTCATTTCTTATTTTATTTATTTGCATCCTTTCTCTTTGGTTTTTCTCAAAGAACCAACTTCTGGTTTTGCTGATATTTTTGATTTTCTCATAGTCTCAATTTCATTTATCTCTGCTCTAATCTTTGTTATTTCTTTCCTTTTGTTTGCCTTGGGGGTTAGTTTGTTGTTCTTTCTCTAGTTCTTTCAAGTGAATGGGTAATTTCTCAATGTTTTCTCTTTCTTCCTTTTTAATACAGGCATTTAAGGCAATACATTTCCCTCTCAGCACTACTTTTGTTGCATCCCATAAATTCTGATATGTTGTGTTTCATTTTCATTTTGCTTGAGGTATTTACTGATTATTTATTTCTCTAGTAATGTCCTCCTAGACCCATTAGTTGTTTAAGAGTCTGTTTTTTTGGCCTCCATATATTTGTGAATTTTCTGGCCCTCTGCTTGATATAGATTTCTAACTTCATTTCATTATGATCTGAGAGAGTATTTTGTATGTTTTCAATCTTTTTATATTTATTGAGACTTGATTTGAGACCCAGCATATGGCCTATCCTTGAGAATAATGCACACGCAGTTAAGAAAAATGTGTATTCTACTCTTGTGGGGTGTAATGTTCTGTAAATGTATGTTAAGTGTAGTTCATTCATTGCATTATCCAACATCTGTGTTTCCTTATTTACCTTCTGTCTAGATGTTCTGTCCATTCATGAGAGCAGGGAATGGAAATATCCAACTATTGTGGTAGAGGTGTCTACTTCACCCTTAAGTGTTGTCATCAATGTTTGTCTCATGTATTTTGGAGCACTCTGGCTCAGTTCAGAAATATTTTGATTATGTCCTCTTGTTGAATTGTTCCTTTTATTAGTACATAGAGTCCCTCTTTGTCTCTTTTGCTTTACATTTGAAGTCTAATTTTTTGGATGTTAGTACAGCTAGTCCTGCTCTTATCTGATTATTTTTTTCAGAGCCAGGCTCCCCAGCCTCAAGTTTGTCAATCAAAAGCTTGAGTTCATAGGTGGCTCTATGTATCTCCAGGTTCTATGTGCCCCCTTCACTTGGGGTACAACTCAAAAGGCCTTTGTTTTGTTTTGTTTTTACATGAGCCCTGACCCCTCCCTGCTGAGGGAAGACTCCTGGTTCCTTCAGTGCTTATTCTAGGTTTATCTGTGCTGTGGAGCTGTTTTCAGTAGTCAGAATTTGTTAATTAATTCTGCAGCTGGAGCTCGGTTGAGTTAAGCCCTTGCTACTAATAATGTCTGTTTCCTTTTCCCTGAGGGAACCAGCCTGCCATGCCTGAGAGTGAGGGGTGCCAACTTCCACGGTTTGGGGGATTTACAGGTCTATGCTGGATCCCAGCCATTCCATCATGTCCATACTCGTGTATGCTGGGCATCCAGTCACTGATGTTCCTCCAGCAGTTGTTCTGTACCATTCCTGGCTATTTACTCACTGCTCTGGAGGACGAACTTAATTCCACACCTCACTATGCCTTCTAATATATGTTGCTGTACAAGGTGGGTTGTGAAAGCTCAATAATTATTGATATTCTGATTGCTTACATAATGCAGTTTAATTACCTGCACTACTGGATTAAATTTTAAGTGCATTCAAAGGGTCACTCTGGAGATAACTGAACTTGATACTGTCCAGATATTCTTCGCTACTTTGTACCACAGGAAGTGGCTGGAATCAGGTGGCTTGAGGAATGCTTTGTGAGCTCCCTGCCCAGAAAGGTCTTGGAACTCTTAAAAAGTTGACATAAGGATCATAGTTTGACTAAAGGTATGAATGAAGCTGATTTAGATATAACTAAGGTAAATAAAAATACAGGGTAAAGGATGACATCATCCATATTTTAAAACTTCAACTTCTGTGTGAGACTAAATGGAGAGATGTTTGGTGCAAAATGCATATTTTGTGTAGTGCGTTACCTAATTTAACTTGTTTGGTCAGTTTAGTTGAACTCCATAAGTAAATGGAATTTTGAACAGGTTGTGAAATCTTGTGGGTTTGTTCAGGTTAGTGTGATGCCATTACATATCCCAGAGTAATTTGGGCAGTGAATAAAAAGTAATTTTGAAGTTTCCTTGGAGGACTTCTCTGCTAGGACTTGTGGGAGATATTGAAAAATACAAGATAGACCTTTGCCCACAATGGAGTTAAAATTTAATTAAAAGACAAAATTAACCATTGGAAGTTACTAAAAATTTAAAGTAAAGCATTTTATTGGTAACATTTATATATATGCTTTGTATTCTAAGGGTTAGAAGAGTTATGATAAAGGAAAATCAATAGCCAGAAAAGTCTTCTAAGGAAATTCTATTTTGTACCAGTCCACTCCTAGATGCTTTCCATGTTATCTCATTTTATCCTCACAAGAGTTTTATGATGTACATGGGATTATTTCTAATTTTGGTCAAGTAATTTAAGCACATAGAGGTTCAATAATTTGCCCCATAACACGTAGATAATATGTGGTAGAGTTAAGATTGGATGCCAAGTCTCTCTAATTCTGAATTCCATACTGTTTCAATTACCTTCAGCCAATCTAATCAGAAAAAATATACACATTTTACAAATATTTAAAGATTATTAGAGTTGTATTTGAAACTGATGAGTTTCCAGGTAGCATAACAGGTATTGAAAAGCCATTGAAAATTTAACAGCAAGTGAGCTATGCGATGTAAGCAGAACAGAAGGAAGTGTAACCCTTCAGCAGATTAATGTGCACAGTAGATTAAAAGAGAAAGACAGGAGGCAAGAAGATCAGTTATGAAGATACTAAAGGAGTTTAAGGTTAAACTGTTAAAAATCTTTAAAAAGCTAAGAGTGACGAAAGAAAGATGGAGAAAATATTTTGAAGAAAAAATCCAACAAACATTTATCAACAAATTTTTTGTTGATATTTTTTGTTGATATTTATCAACAAATTTTTTGATAAATCAAAAATATCAACAAACAAATATTTATGTACGAGGAAACCATGTTTTTCCCTGGACCCATGATAGCCTGTTGGTAGCAATGACTTCTTGGAGTTTGGACTCATCTGGCTACCAGGTTTCCCTGCCCAAACCCGCCAGATAGTGGTTCTAGAGGAGAGAGACTAATAGCAGCTTCTCAAATGCTCTGGTGAGCTGGTAGGGGACTGGAGGGCCCAGAAGGTGAGTCTGCATGGACTCAAATTTGGCTATCTCTTCAAAACATAGAGCAATGCATATCTGGGACCTGGGTTGACTGTTTTATCTCAATTGGATGAGATGCCACCTATTCTGGAAAAGAAAGCACAAAGGCCTTCACAGTCCTGGAAGGTGAGTAGAACCTTGGAACAATGTCAGGGGTAAAGTTTACTGGGTCATTGGATGGTTAGTCTTCTTCCTACCAGACCTTGCTTTATATTGGTAGAGAAAATTAGAATACTGTGGCACATTTGTCCAAAACTAAGTGCCCATTCTCTTTTGGGGAGATTTACTCGCCATTTATAGAAGGTATTTAATATGAAAAATTTGCTGTTAACAGCCCCTCAACCTTTTAAAAGAAAACTTTTGCTAAATCTAGGCCTTCTAGATGTAAACAGGTTGCCAACATATGATTAAGTAGTGTTAGAAAATCATGCATCTTGTAGTGACCATTTATTTAAAAAATCACAGAAAAGAGTTGTCTTCTGGAAATGACTTTGAAATGGAATTTAGCCTTCCTCTGGAAGTGACACTGAGAGTGACACACTACCCCTCACTCAGCCCCCATGTGAGTCCCCTCACAGCAGTGAGAGAGCCTTACCTATATCCAGACACAGAGATTCAAATCCAAAGGGATCCGTGGCAGGACTCAAGCCTCTGAGGAGGGTAAAACACAAAAATGCACGAAGGACAAGCTTCCAAAATGGATGATTAGGGAGAGAACAGCAGAACCTTTCCCCAAAGCCAAAAGTAGTTGGGCAGAAACTGTTTGAAATCAATTGTTTGGGGAATCCCAGAAGGAAGGGGAGGAAACTTTCTGAGGACAATTAAGTAACTTCAGGCCAGAAAGTGAATGAGAGAACAGTAGGGCATTATAAAACCTTTCAAGCCCCTATCCAAGGCCCATTGGAGCTGTTCTACATGCCTGCATGGCTACCAAGCCCTGCTTTGACTGAGAAATCCTGAGGCCCCAATTATCAAAACAATACTCTAAGACAAACTCAGGAAACAACTAAATCTTAGACAAGAGAGAGGGAGACTAACATTCAAAATAGGTCCATCAAGATAATCAGAGACCCAATAACAGCAAAAAATCACAAGGCACACTGAAACACAGGAAAAATGGCCCAGTCAAAGGAACAAATTAAGAAGTCAGAGGAGACACAGAACCTGGAACAAATAATAAAAGATGGTTAAACTAAGCTCCTGAATCAATTCAAAGAAAGGAAAGAAATTTTGCAGTCAGAAGTAAAGGATATTACAAAGACATTAAGAGGGTATAAAGAAGAATTTGAAAGAATACATAGAAAAATAAGAGACATTATGAAAACAAAAGCCATTGTAAATGAAATTAAAAATATACTAGACTTCTGGGTGGGAATAAACTTGAGGTGAAGAGACAGGGTTGGCAGCTCTGGTGGCAACCATGATGTATCATAGCCTTAGGGTGCCTGCCATCATGATGAGCATGTTCTCAGGCTTCATCGGCCTCTTTGTTCCTTGGTTCATCCTTGAGGGGCCTAACTGGGGAATTATCATCACCCTGTTGTTGACCTGTTCAGTTTACTGATATCTCTTCTGGATGATTGCAATTCTGGCCCAATTCAACCCTCTCTTTGGACCACAATTAAAAAATGAAGCCATCTGGTATCTCAAGCAACATTGGCTTTGAGGAAGAAGACATCTTCCACAGTGCTCAAATCATTGAGGTCATGAAAATAATTCCTTTAGATGCAAAATCACTTCCAACCTAAGACCACCTTCCTTGACTCACCCATTTGAGCATCAGCTGCCTTAAACATTCTCACCACATGTGAGTATCTTATCTAAAATGCAGTCTTTCTTCCTGTGACCTTTTTACACTTTGATGAATGATGTGCCAACTTAACTTAAACTGTGCCAACTCTACAAAATATGTATGTGGTATTCTGAGATGAAAGGTGCTGTTCTTCTCAGAAATATGATACTCACTTTTCGGAATCTGGATTTGAATATGGCTCCTCTCTACTCACAGCATGAAAACCTGTAAAGTATTTAAGACCAGCCCAGAAACTGCTTCAATGCAACTAAGACTCCAGTGGGGCAGCCAATATGATAGCATGTTCAGAGGGAAGTTCTATCCCAACATAATAGAATTACACCAAACTATATTTTCAGGATGAATTTCTTATTTCTGCCATCTTTTGGAACAAATTATTTTTCTGTTTTGTGTGGAAAAAAATACACTAAAGACACACAACAGATTTGAAGAGGGAGAAGAAAGGATTGGCAAGCTAGAAGACAGAGCAACCAAATTTGAACAGGTAAAAGAAAAAATTGGAGAAAAATGGAATAATTTGAGCAGCATCTTAGGGACATGACTGGACAATACAAAGGGCACAAAGATACACATAATGTGTTTCTCAGAAGGAAAAGTGATGGGAAAAAGGCCAGGAAGAAGATTCAAAGAAATAATGGTTGAAAACTTTCTGACCCTTATAAAAGTCATAAATATGAAAATCCAAGAAACCCAACTTACTCCAAACAGAATAAATCTGAATAAACCCTCTCAAAGACACATACTAGTCAGAGTTTCAAATGTTAAAAAGAAGAAGAATATTCTGAAAGCAGCAAAAGGAAAGTGATTCCCCGCATAGAAGGGAAGCCAAATACGACTAAGCACCAATTTTTGATCAGTTATTATGGAAGTGAGAAGGCAGTGGTACAATATACTTAAGATAATGAAAGAGAAAAGTTGCCAGCCAAGAATTCTCTATCTAACAAAACTGTTCTTCAAAAATTAGGGAGAATTTAAATATTCATAGATAAACAAAAACTGAGAGAATTTGTTAGCAAAAGACTGGCCCTACAAGAACAACTAAAAAGAGTTCTGTCAGCTAAAAAAAAAAGGTAAGAGAGAGAGGCCTGGGCAAGGGTATAGAAAATGCACCTAATTAAGGTACCACAAAGTATGTAAGGCAAACACTGGCAAAAGTATAGGAAGTAATA
The DNA here is from genome assembly GCA_004026745.1 of Myrmecophaga tridactyla. NCBI lineage: Eukaryota > Metazoa > Chordata > Mammalia > Pilosa > Myrmecophagidae > Myrmecophaga > Myrmecophaga tridactyla. Next base: position 9,154 of record PVIY010024297.1, on the reverse strand, counting down.
GATATCTCTAAAAATAATAGTGGGAGATTTCAACATACCACTCTCTTCATTAGTTAGAACATCTAAGCAGAGTATTAATAAGGAATGAGGAATGTAAATAATATGATAAATGAGCTAGACCTCACAGACATATTTAGAACATTGCACCACAAAAACAGCAGGATATACATTCTTCTCAAGTGCTCATGGAACATTCCCAAGAATAGACTATATGCTGGAGCACAAAAGAAGATCTTAATAAATTTAAAAGAGTGAAATCATACAAAACACTTTCTCTGGTCATAATGGGATGAAGCTGGAAATCAATAACAAATGGAGAACGGGAAAATCACAAATATATGGAGGTTAAACAACATACTCTTAAGCAATCAATGGGTCAAAGAAGAAGTGGCTAGAGAAATCTGTAAATATCTTGAGATGAATAAAAATGTGAACACAACTTATCAAAACCTATGGAATGTAGTGAAGGCAGTGCTGAGAGGGAAATTTATAGCTCTAAATGCCTACATTTAAAAAGACAAAAGATCTAAATCCCAATGATCTAACTGAACAACTGGAGAAACCAGAGAAAGAACAGCAAACTAACCACAAACAGAAGGAAAGAGATAATGAAGATTTGAACAGAATAACTGAAATGGAGAATAAAAAAATAGGGAGAATCAATAAAACCAAAGCTTGGTTTTTGAGATCAATGAAATAGACAAATCCTTAGTTAGACAGACAAAGACAAAAAAGAGAGAAGATGAAAATAAATAAAATCAGAAATGAGAGGGGGGTTCATTACCCCAGACCCCAAAGAAATAAAAAAAATCATAAGAGGCTAATAATAGCTACTGTATACCAACAAACTAGACAAATTAGATAAAACAACAACTTCCTAGAAACAAACAACCTGCTCTGACGCTAGAAGAAATAGAAGACCTCAACATACCCATCACAAATAAAGTGACTGAATCTGTTATTCAAAACCTACCAACAAAGAAAAGCCCAGGTTTGGATGGTGTCATGGTCAGGGACATGTGTCAACTTGGCCTGCTTATCTGGTTGGGCAAGTACTGGCCTGTCTGTTGTAATGAGGACATTTCATAGAATTAGATCATGATCACATCATCTGCATCCACAGCTGATTCCATTTGTAATCAGCCAAAAGGGAGTGTCTTCTGCAATGAGTAATGCTTAATCTGATTACTGGAAGCCTTTTAAGGAGGATTGAGAGGAGACAGGTTCCATTCCTGCTTCAGCTGGTGAGCCTCTCCTGTGGAGTTCATCCAGACTCTCCATCAGAGTCGTTGGCTTCACAACCTGCCCTGTGGATTTTGGACTCTGTGTTCCTGCGGTCATGTGAGACACTTTTATAAATTTTATATTTGCAAGTGTTCCCTGTTGATTCTGTTTCTCTAGAGAACCCTAACTAATACATATGGCTTTACAGGGGAATTTTATCAAGCATACCAATAAGAAATATACCATTCCTACCCAAACACTTTAAAAATTTTGAAGAAGAGGCAACACTACCTAAATCAATCTGTGAAGCCAGCATCACCTAAATATTAAAGCCAGGTAAATACACTACAAGAAAAGAAAACTACAGACCAGTCTTTCTAATGAATATAGATGCCAAGATCCTCAACAAAATGCTTGCAAATTGAATCCAAGAACATATTAGAAGAATTATATACCATGACCAGGATGGTTTTATTCCAGGTATGATAGAGTGGTTTGACATAAGAATATCAGTTGATGTAATATACCACATTAACAAATAAAAGGGGGAAACATGATTATGTTGATTGATGCAGAAAAGGCATTTGACAAAATTCAGCATCTTTTCATGATAAAAACATTTTGGAAGGTAGAAATCAAAGAAACTTCCTCAACATGATAAAGGACATATAAGAAAAACCCACAGCTAACATTATACTCAACAGTGAGAAACCGAAGGCTTTTCCTCTAAGATCAGGAATAAGAGAAGGATGCCCACTGTGACCACTGTTCTTAAACATTGTGTTAGAAGTTCTAGCTAGAGAAATTAGGCAAGAAAAGAAACAAAAGGCATCCAAATTGGAAAGGAAGACGTAAACTTTCAATATTTGCAGATAGCATTATCCTTATAAGTAGAACACCAGGAAAAACCATGACAAAACTGTTTGAGATAATAAATGAGTCAGATGCACTGAGGATAGAAGCCCAAAAAACACACTAGAATTAGAACTCGATAAGCTGCCCCCAGGAGCTGGCTGCTGGAGCGGACCCCTCTGATCCCAACCAAAAGCATCTCCAGAGATGAGCTAGGTTGTGAGGTACATCATTTTTGCTAAGGAAATTGATCATGTTAGAAAGAAAGGAAGCTATCTGTACAGAGTGCTGTCTATGGAACTTTGGAAGACAATAAAATAGCATTCATTTCTATAGGGGGGGGGTTAATGGCATCCTCTCTTCTCCTTTAATTATTGAACCAGTCATATGCTCAATAGAAGATCTCATATTCTCCCAGCAATTCCTTACAATCTCTATCTGTCTCTCCTCACTCCTAGGCCATGACACTTTTTCTAAACTTCACTCTTCCATTTCCTTCACTCTCCCATCCTCTCAAGATAAATTCCTTCTCCCCTTGTCTATTCCTATCCACAAACTCTTCCACAATCTCTAAATATGCATATCATATAATACATCACCATGCTGTCATCTGGGCAAAAAAAGGGACTTCTCAATGCTAATGGCACACCCATCACAAATGGACTCTTAATTAAAAAAAAAACTTCTTGAAGCTGTTCTCCTTCCCTCCAAAGATGTTCTAACTCACTGCAAAGGCCACCGGTCACTCCCATCCCCCATCCCAAATGGAAACAGCCTAGCTGACCAACATGTCAAATATGCAGCCCTGCTTTCATACCCAATCTTTAGGGAAAGTAGAAAAAAGCTAATCACCTACTAAAAACACAGCTTACCAAACTAGCAACAGAACTCCACACTCCCTGGACACAACTCTTACCACTTGATTTCACTCCTCTCAGAGCACTCTCCCAACAACCCTCCATTCAAACTCATGCTTAGACATCCCTTTCTCTTAGGTAATCTGTCCCCTCCTAAATCCCCTATAGGGGAATACTTTCCCACCCTCTTTCAATTAAGAATCCTTCTCCACCAGCATGTGGACATTTTCCTCCCAAGCCCCAAATACCTCTGTCACATCCACATTCAGCCCTGGAGATCTCATCCTACTCAAACCTATGTGACCCACCCACAAAACCCCTCTAACCCACTTGGAAAGTACCCTACACAGTAGTCCTAGCAACACCTGCAGCTGTTAAGCTAGCTGAATAGCTCAGTGTCTGGCACTACCTAAGTAGAATCAAGCTCTATCACCCCCCTAATTCAGTCTATCAGTCTACCCTCACAGAACATTGATACCTTTCATAACCTTTGAAACCCCAACATGGACCATTCCAGCCAATTCTAAAGAACACCTGGGACAATATATAGATTCCACAAGGGTTCCATTCACTAGTATAACTTGCCAGAAACCTACAACTTCCAGATGGAGCTCTGGACCAGATAAGTCCTAAAACCTAGAGGGCCCAGCCTCTCCAGAACAACAGATAGTTCCATCTCCCTACTCCATATTAGTGACAGACCCTTCTAACATGAAATCTTAGAATGGCCATAACCCAAACATCCCTAAAGACAGGATAGAAAGATCAAGGGTAATGGTGGAGTTCTACCAAGAAGGTAGAATTTAACAAATGAATATGATCGCTGAGTCCTTAAATTGATATCTCTTTTAGACTCCAGTTTCTTAGAGCAGCTAGAAATTAAAACCTAAAATTGTGGAATTGTAGCCCATGTCAAACTCAGAAATATGTTCTCCAACTAATTGTGGTGCTGTGCTTTGAAATTTATTGCTTTTTTGTATATATGCTATTTTTCACAAAAAAGAAAGAAAAAAGTCGATTGTCGTGATAAAAAAATGTTTAAGCCTTCTAGCCTCCTATATTCTGGAGCAGCTAGGAGGAAAAATCTGAAAGGATCATATGCTATAGCCCATGACAAACTCAAGGATCTGTCCTGTAAGTACTTGTTAAAGAGTGCTTTGAAAACTATTGCCTTTTATTTCTTTGCTTTGTATATATGTTATACTATACAATAAAAAAATTAAAAAAGAACATGAAATAATGTTCAGCTTCACTAGCTATTAGAAAAAGCAAATCAAAACAACAATGAGTGAGACCATACAGTATTTGTCCTTTTGTTTCTGGCTCAACTTAATGTCCTCAAGATTCATCTGCATTACTGCATGCTTCATGAGTTTATTCTGCTTACAGCTGCATAATATACCATCAGATGTGCATACCACAGTTTGTTTATCCGCTCCTCCATTGATGAACATTTGAGTTGTTTCCATCTCTTGGCAATTAAGAATACTGCTACTATAAACATCGGTATGCAAATATCCATTCATGTCCCTGCTCTCAGTTCCTCTGAATATATACCTAGCAATCAGATTGCTGGATCATATGGCAATTCTATGCTTAGTTTACTGAGGAACTATCAGATTTCCCCCAGAGTGGTGCACCATTCTATATTCCCACTAAGAGTGGATAAGTGTTCCTCTTTCTTCACATCCTCTCCATTTTTTTAATAATGGTCCTTCTACTAGGTGTGAGATGATATCTCATTGTGGTTTTCATTTATATTTTCCTAATAGCCAGTAAAGTTTAATATATTTTTGAGCCACTTGTATATCTTTTTCAGAAAAAAAGATATACAAATGTCCCTGTCTTTTGTTCATTTTTTAAGTTGGGTTATTTGTCTTTTTGTTGTTGAGTTGTAGTATCTCCTTATAAATTGTGGATATTAAACCATTATCTGATATGAGGTTTTCAAATATTGTCTCCCACTGCATAGGCTGTCTTTTTATTTTTCTGACAAAGTCCTTTGATACACAAAGGTGTTCAATTGTGAGGAGATACAACTTATTTATTTCTTTTTTCATTGTTTGTGTTTTGGGTTATCCTCATGTGTCTGGGAAACTACCTCTTATTTAAGATATTCCCCACATTTTCTTCTAAAAGTTTTATGTCTTTAGCTCTTTTATTTTTCAGTATTTGATCCATTTTTGTGTTAAATTTGTATAAAGTGTGAGACAAGGGTTGTTTTAGTTTGCTAAAGCTGCCAGAAGGCAATATACCAGAAATGGAACGACTTTTAAAATGGGGATTTATTAAGTTTCAGCTTTACAGTTCTATGGCTATGAAGATGTTCAAATTAAGCCACCAACAAGAGTTTACCTTCACTCAAGAAAGGCTGATGTCATCCAGAATACCTCTATCAGCTGGGATGTCAACTGGCAGCATCTGCTGGCTTTCTCTCCCAGTTTCTTGTTTCAGGAGGCTCCCCTGGAGGTATTTTCCTTCTTCATCTCCAAAGGTCTCTGGATTTGTGGGCTCTAAAACTTTTCCCAAAATGGTTTCCTCTTAAAGGACTCCAGAAAGTAACCCTATCTTGAATGGGTGGAGACACATCTCTGTGGAAACCACCTAGTCAAAAGGTCTGATCCACAATTGGGTGGGTCACATCTCAATGGAAACAATTTAATAAAAAATATTCCACCCAAAATATTGAAAATATTAAAGAACATGGCTTTCCTGGGGGTACACAACAGTTTCAAACTGGCATATTCCACCCTCTGGACTCCAAAAAGAGACATATTCTTTCCATATACAAAATGCATTCATTCCATTACAATATTGCAAAGCCTTAAAACATTTCAGTGACAACACAAATAAAATAAATAGAAAGGCAAACCAGTACAAAATCTCATCAAAGACAGCTACAGGCATGATCCCCCTTTAGGTAAAAATCTTACCTCTGGCCCTGTAAAACCCAGAACAAGTTATCTGCTGCCAACATACAAAGGAAGGCAGTCACAAAATGCATGTTTCCATTTCCATAGGGAGAAAGTGGAAGGAACACAGAGGTCAAAGGTCCCAAACAGTTTTGAAAATTTACAGCAAAAATTTCATTAGATTTCAAACTCTGAAAGTCATTTATCCTTGGGTCTTTAGAAAGCAGCAGTCCCACATTTATGAGGGTTTATGCAGTGGCCTAGATTTCTCCAAACACTGGGGTGAGAATTGCAATCTTGAAGGAAATTGCAGAGACCACTTTTTTCTTGGCTCCACCCTCCCCAAGCATCAGAGCAATGCCTGGGCTCTCTGCCATCTCTGGGGTGTATGCTCACTTGCCTCAGAACAATGTGGTGGCAGCCAAGCTCTCCTCAATCCCCCAGGAATATGATCCAGCCTCTCTGAGGCCTGGGGCATTAAAACTCCTGACTTATGCCTTCAGTACAAATCATCCTCTCCAAGTACATGGCTAGGTCTGCTCTCTTGGTCCAAGGATTTTTGGTTTCAGAACTTAGCTTCCATGGTTCTGCCTTTGATCTTATTTTTTTCCTTCCATTTGTCCCTTTTATGTCACTTTTTATTGAGATTGGCCATGGTTCCATTTATACAGATACCACTCTTGTTGATTTTTCATGTAGTGTGCAGGGATCATAACCATAAGAAATAGGACTTTCCACAAATACTTCCTGGATAACTCCATCTCCAATCATCACTTGAACTGTAATTGTTGTACACTTCCATGTTTGGTTATATCCCCATGTGGAACACTATTCTCTGGGGTCTCACTTTCTGGAAGCTTGGAATTTTTGAGACCCTAAATTTGTTTTCTTTGTTTGCAAGAGTTCAGTTCTCAACTGATCTCTTTTCTCTTGTATTTTACTATAAGCTACAAGGATTAGCCAGACTGCATTTTCCACATTAACTCAGAAATTTCTTCCGCTAAATATCCAAGTTCATCACTCTCAAATCCTGCTTTACATCCACAATGATTGTCTTCCTCCCTGTTTGCAACCACACATTCCTCATTTCTATCTAAAGCCTTGTGAGAGGTATCTTTAGAATCCACATTTCTACCAGAAATGTCTTCAAAGCATCGTAGACTTTCTCTATCAAGAGCCTCAAAACTGGGCGGCTGCTGTAGCTCAGCAGGCAGAGCTCTGACCTGCCGTGCTGGAGGTCTGGAGTTCGATCCCTGGTGCCTCCTGCCCATATGCAAATTTAAAAAAAAAAAGAGCCTCAAAACTTCCAGAATCTTCATCTTATCCATTTAAAAAGCTGTTCCAACATGTTTGGTATTTGCAAACCACAGAACACCACTTTTCTGGTACCAAAATCTGTTTTGGTTTGCCAAAGCTGCCAGAATGCAATATACCAGAAATAGAATGGCTGTTAAGAAGGGAATTTATTAAGTCACAAGTTTACAGTTCTAAGGCCATGAAAATGTCCAAGTTAAGGCACCAAAAAGCATTTACCTTCATTCAAGAAGGCTGATACTGTTTGTAACACCTCTGTCATATGAGAAGGCACCTGCTCAGCATTGCTGGGTCTTTGGCTTCTGGACTCCTCTCTTAGCTGGGAAGGCACAATGGCAATGTTTGTTAGCTTTCCCTCCTGGCTTCCTGTTTCATGAGGTTCCCCTGGGACATTTTCCTTCTTCATCTCCAAAAGACAGATAGCAATGTGGGCCCTAAAACTTTTTCTGAAATAGTTCCCTCTTAAAGGACTCTAGTAAGCAACCCCACCTTGGTAGGGTGGAGACACATCTACATGGAAACCACCTAATCAAAGACCCCATCCCAATTAGGTATGCCATATCTCCATGGAAACAACTTAATCCAAAATATCCCACCAGGCAATATTGAAACAGATTAAAGAACATGGCATTTCTGGGTACACAACAGTTTTAAAACAGCAAGAGTGGTCCTCTCATTCTTTTGGATATGGATATCCAATTCTCAAAACAACATTTATTGAAGAGACTACTCTGTCACAGTTAGTTGGCTTTACAGACTTATCAAAGATCAGTTGCCCATAGATGAGACAGTCTATTTCTGAACACTCAATTCAATCCCACCAGTCAGTATATCTATCTTTTTGTCAGTATCATGCTGTTTTGACCACTGTAGCTTTGTAACATACTTTGAAGTCAGGTGGTATAAGACCTCCCCCTTCATTCCTCTTTCTCAACATAATCTTAATTATTCAAGACATCCTCTCTTTCCAAATAAATTTGATTATTGTTTTTTTTTCTTTTTGTTGAAGTAGGTTGTTGGGCTTTTAATTGGTATTGCATTAAACTGTAAATAAATTTGGGTAGAGTTGACATCTTAACTATATTTAATCTTCCAACCCACGAACACAGTATGTCTTCCATTTACTTATGTCTTCTTCAATTGCTTTTAGCAATTTCTTATAATTTTCTGTGTATAAGTTTTTTGTGGCCTGGGTTAAATTTGTTGCTAAATATCTTATTCTTTTGGTTCTTATTGTAAATGGAATTTTTTTCTTGATTTCCTCATCAGACTACTCATTACTAGTGTACAGAAACACTATTGATCTTTGCCTGTTGATCTACCCTGCCATTTTGCTGTATTCATTTATTAGTTCTGGTAGCTTTGCTGTACATTTTTCAGGATTTTCTAAATATAAAATATCATCTGCAAGCAGAGAAAGTTTTACTTTGTCCTTTCCAATTTGTATGTCTTTTCTTTCTTTCTTTTTATTGCACAGTTGCTGTAGCTAGGACTTCCAGCACAATGTTGAATGACAATGGTAACACTAATGGAAGAACTTTGAGTGTTAAAGTTGAGAACACAGGTTTACAACAGAGATAAATATGGTAGAAATCAGGCATTTATGCTGGCGGAGTACAGAATGCTCAAAAGGATTGCTTTTATAGAGCCAGAAATGACTATCACAATGCTATCTGATGGTAGCACAATATTGTAAGTACACTGAACAGAGATGAATGTGAGTACAATTTAAAGAGGAAGGTTAGTGACATATCTGACACCAGAAAGGAAATTAGGAGTTTAAGAGTGGGAATGTATAAGAAACGAATTCCATTTACAATTGCAACTAAAAGAATAAAGTACTTAGGAATAAATTTAACTAAAGAGACAAAAGACCTATACAAAGAAAACTACAAGAAACTGCTAAAAGAAATCATAGAAGACCTAAATAGATGGAAGGGCATACCATGTTCATGGATTGGAAGACTAAATATAGTTAAGATGTCAATTCTACCT